>BGNK01000894.1:130578-190662 GCA_003297005.1 Symbiodinium sp. clade A Y106
CGTGCATTTGCTGCAATCCTGGGCGATGGATCTGTGGTCACCTGGGGCGATGCCGACTACGGTGGCGACTGCAGTGCGGTACAGGAGCAGCTGCGAGATGTGCAGCAGATCCAAGCTTCCAATCTTGCATTTGCTGCAATCCTGGGTGATGGATCTGTAGTCACCTGGGCTGGTGCCGACGACGGCGGCGACAGCATTGCGGTACAGGATCAGCTGCGAGATGTGCAGCAGATCCAAGCTTCTAGTCAGGCATTTGCTGCAATCCTGGTCGATGGATCAGTGGTCACCTGGGGCGTTGCCGACTGTGGTTACAGGATCAGCTGCGAGATGTGCAGCAGATCCAAGCTTCTAGTCAGGCATTTGCTGCAATCCTGGGTACTGGGTCTGTGGTTACTTGGGGCAGCGCCGCCCGCGGTGGCCACAGCAGTGTCATACAGGTGCAGCTGACGAATGTGCAGCAGATCCAAGCTTGTGTTGGTGCATTTGCTGCAATCCTCGGCGATGGATCTGTTGTCACCTGGGGTAGTGCCGACTACGGTGGCGACTGCAGTGCGGGACAGGATCAGCTGCGAGATGTGCGGCAGATCCAAGCTTCTGTCCGTGCATTTGCTGCAATCCTGGGCGATGGATCTGTGGTCACCTGGGGCGATGCCGACTACGGTGGCGACTGCAGTGCGGTACAGNCGTGCATTTGCTGCAATCCTGGGCGATGGATCTGTGGTCACCTGGGGCGATGCCGACTACGGTGGCGACTGCAGTGCGGTACAGGAGCAGCTGCGAGATGTGCAGCAGATCCAAGCTTCTCATGGTGCATTTGCTGCAATCCTGGTCGATGGATCTGTGGTCACCTGGGGTAATCCGTACGCGGGTGGCGACAGCAGCGCGGTACGGGATCAGTTGTCCGATGTGTAGCAGACCTATTCCGAAAAGGGAGAATCAGCTTATGATCCCGCTCTCATGGGGTGCAGGTTTCGGTTAGAGTAGTTTTAGTTACCTGGCGTCTATGTTCACATGTTCTTTGCATGTTTTTGGGGACCATAGGGTCTAGGGCTTAGAGTTTAGGGATGTAGAATTCGAACAGCAAGTCCCTCTCCCAGCGACATCATCAAGCCGTAAGCCCAGCCTTCAACCTACAGCGGCATACCCCCGTTAGAGCCGACCAGGGTTTCGGAACACCCTATCGCTATCCCAAAGGCTTAGGATCGGGACCCTTAACCCTAAGCCCTAAGCCCTAAACCGTAAACCCTGGCCCTAAACCCTAAACCCTCAACCCTAAAACCTAAACCCCAAACCCTAAAACTTAAACCCTAAACCCTAAACCCTAAGACTTAAACCCCAAACCCTAAAACTTAAACCCTAAACCCTAAACTGACATAAACCCTAAAGGGTTTAGGCCCAGGTCTTCTTCGGCACAAGGCTTGCGCTCTAGAACTTCAAACGCGACGTCACGCGGTTTAGGTCTTAGGGTCTAGGGTTTAGGTTTTGGGGTTTAGGTTTTAGGGTTTAGGGTTTAGGTTTTAGGGTTTAGGGTTTAGAGTTTAGGGTTTAGGGTTTAGGGTGAAACCTGACATATGCTAACCTGGACACCGATTCGGCACCTGAAAGTACATCGACCGGGCATTTGGATCAATTCATACCTTAAATCCGAACTCCTAAGCTTTAAACCCTATGCTCTAAACTCTAAAAGCGTAAACCTAAGCATCTTCCATCAAGGTTCAGGAAGTAGTACTTTGCATTCACGCAGGATAAACCCTAAGGGGGTCATAACCTGCTGCTCAGAGCCCAGTACTCTTCCCCTAAGGGTCCAAAGGACCCAACAATTAGGTACTTGGGTTTAGGAGAGTAGTGAAGTAGCTCAACATTTAAGAGAGCATATGATTATTAGGTACTTGGACCCTTAGGGTTCCTACAAAGAGAAGCAATTCCCGAAAGGCTCTGCCGGACCGCGCCGCCCGAATCCTGGGCGACGCCGTGTACGGCAGGGACAAGGTGGGGTGCGACTGAGGGGTTGGGGCTCTAAACAGTAATAGGGTTTAGGGTTTAGGGTTTAGGGGTTTAGGATTTGGGGTTCAGGGTTTCGGGCTTAGGGTTCAGGGATTTGGGCTTCAGAATTTCAGGGTCGTAAAGCTTTTGGCATTGGAAGCTTAAAGGATTTGGGCATTGACGGTAAGGTTTGCAGATACTTGGGATTGATATAAGGCTTTGAGGAGTATGTAATTGCGGGTTGAGGTTCGGCATTCCGGATGTAGGGGGCCTAGAATCCTGCAAACCCAGTGAAACCCTTTAGACACACCACCCCCGACAATTTAACGCAACACTTGTTTCAAGCTGTTTGGCCATTTCTCTCTCTGCGAGTCTGTGTTGCAGGTCTGGGGTCTAGGGCGGCAAGGTCTGCTTTGACCGCCAGAACGTACTGTTTGTGGTCTCCTAGTATGAACCCTCATTTAGAACACATCGGGACTTGCAAAAAACCGGAGATTCTGGCCTAAACCCTAAACAGCGTGCCCTGGCTGCGAGGAGAAGAACGAAGAATTCGGAGCCATGCGGCGCGGGCCCTGTGCGGGGCTACGCTGAGCTGACAGTCCTTACAGCCCCCAAAAAACCCTAAAATCCTTAGAGCCCCCAAAAAACCCTAAAATCGAAGCCCTTAAGCCCTAAACCCCGAAATCCAGGGCTGTTTAACCTTAAAGCCCTAAAAGTCTAAGGCCCTAAAGCCAAGGGTCAAAAGGGTTGCGATCTTCTCACCAGTCATTTGCTGCAATCCGGGGCGATGGATCTAGTTGCGCAGGAGGCCTTTTCTGCAATCCTGGGTGATGAATTTGTGGTGTCCTGGGGAAGGCCGACGAAAGGGCGTCGGCTACACAAGCCAAGGCACATAACAAATCGTACCCCGTGTCTTCTCTAGTCTGCGCACAATATACAAGCCAAGGCAAAGACAAAGTCGTACTTCTGTGATCTTTACACCGTACAAAAGCCAAGACGATCGTAAATCGTACCCCCGAGTCTTCTGTGATCTTTACACAACTTGCAAGCCAAGGCACGTAACCTAAACCCTAAACCCTAAACCCAAGCCCCCGGTCCTCTAGAACTGTTGCACAATACTGAAGCCATCCAGGAGTGCTCTGTTCTGCTGTACACAACACACAAGCCAAGGCACGTAACAAATCGAACCTACGAGTTTTCTAAAAAAGGTTGGGCGTAACACCCTGAGGCTCGTTTTCCCCTAAACAAGTAGTCAGGATTTGGCAGCCCTCACGCCCGAAGCGCCACCGTGGCACCTACGTATAACCTTGAAGCCTTATCCTAAAATCCTGCAGCCCAAGGCCTAAGCCCTAAATCCTAAATCATCCTGCTTCTTAATCCCTTTATCCTTCATGAGCCCTTGTCCTGCCCTTACACACCCAAAGTTTTAGGGTTTAGGGTTTCGGTTTTGGGTCTTTGACATCTACAGCAGAGCCCCCGATACCAAGAAGCCCTCACCCTTCCTTTCATCCAAAGAGCTCAGTACCCTGTAGTTGATGAACCTTGAACCCTAAACCCTAAGCCCTAAACCCTAAACCCTAATATACGTGAGCTTGTAATACTATGCCCCATGTAATTGAAGGTTGAACTCCGAACTGTTGAACACCTAAAACCCTAAGATGAAGCTCTGCTCCTAAAGACTAAATCCTGAACCCTAAACCCGGAAACTTAAGCTTCATAATTTGAGGTATATTGCCTAATTGAAGGTTTTCGGTAGTCTTCTTCTTCTCTTCTTATGATTCTTGTTATTAATATTCTCATCGTTGTTATTCGTATTCTTCTTATTCTTGCTAATTAAAGCTACTAGTTAAGGGGGTCTTCAGAGTCCCTGAATCTCTTGAGGCTTGAGCTGGCCGGGGCGTGTTGGAATGTCCCGGAGCTTGCGCAAGGCTGGGGCCAAGATTTGTTTTTGTGGGATAGGGGGTTCGGGGTTCTGGTCTTTCTGGGTCTTTGGGAGGGGATAGGGGCCGGGGAGCAAGATTTTGCATTTGGGTTTGGGCTTGGGATGGTGTACGCCCTGATTCCTAAACCATGAAACCTGAACCTTGGGCCCTAATCCGTGAACCCAAAACCCTAGTCCCTAGAGCCAAATCCCTAAACCCTGTACCCTGAACAGTCTTACTTTGAGGGTAGATTTGTCCGGGGTCTACGGTCTTTCACAAGGTTCATAAGAGTTTCATAGGGTTTCCTAGGGTTCTATAGGTCTTTAATGGGCTTGAGGGCTTGACAAGGTTTCACAAGGGTTGCATGGGGTCTTATCGGGGGTTTTGGACTGAGGGGAACCTAGTACGGTGGTCAGAAGAAGGGTTGTAACTAGGAGAAAGACTTGCTGCTCACCCCAATTAGAACCTACTTGGTCGCGTGGCCGTAGTTTGCCTGGTGGTTTTGCTGGCTTCGTTGTTTTGTGCTGAGGCCGTCGTGCTGCATTTTGCCAGGGATTCTGCCTTTGGTGAATGTGCAAAAAAACAATGCGTTTGGAGCCATCGGGCCAAGAAAACACTGCGCATACCGTAGTTTTCGAGACGTTGCTTTGAAAAGGGGTCTGGAGGCCAAAAAGTAGTTTGTGAACATGCTGCACTGTTGGTGCTTTTTCTTCAGCATATGCCCCCCAATGCTTTCATCATGTTCACATTCTCCGGCAAGTCAACTCGCCAGAGAAACACGTGAACGTCCTTTAACAAAGCTGGCGAAACTCCTAATCCCGGGCCTTCCTTGCTATGCATCTTCCAAACACTGCCAGAAGTGATCTATGCATTGTGTGCCCGCAACGACACACTTGGGCGTTGTACGCCGCTTCATCTTTCTGGCAAATTCAATCTTGGCATGACATGAAAGCTTTCAAGATTTGCGGAATCCTGCCTGTTCACCGGTTGGCCCATGGTTATCATGGTTGGCCCATGGATGCTCTGCGCGAACGGATGGAGTCTGATCTGGACGTTATCATGATTGGCACATGGATGCTCAGCGTGAACGGATGCAGTCTGAGCTGGACGTTATCATGGTTGGCCCATGGATGCTCTGTGTGAGTAGATGGAGTCTGATCTGGACGTTATCATGGTTAGCCCATGGATGCTCTGCGTGAACGGGTGGAGTCTGATCTGGACGTCATCATGGTTGGCACATGCGCGGGAATGGAAGGAGTCTGATCTGGACGCTATCATGGTACGTGGATGATCTGCGGGAACGGATGGAGTCTGATCTGGACATTATCATGGTTGGCCGGATGAAGTCTGATCTGGACGTTATCATGGTTGGCCCATGGTTGTCATGGTTGGCACATGGATGCTCTTGCGTGAACGGATGGAGTCTGATCTGGACGTTATCATGGTTGGCCCATGGATGCTGTGCGTGAACGGATGGGGTCTGAGTGGACGTTATCATGGTTAGCCCATGGATGCTCTGCGTGAACGGACGGGGTCTGAGTGGACGTTATCATGGTTGGCCCATGGATGCTCTGCGTGAACGGATGGGGTCTGATCTGGACGTTATCATGGTTGGCCCATGGATGCTCTGCGTGAACGGACGGGGTCTGAGTGGACGTTATCATGGTTGGCCCATGGATGCTCCGCGTGAACGGATGGGGTCTGATCTGGACGTTTTCATTGTCGGCCCGTGGATGCTCTGCGTGGACGTTGTCATGGTTGGCCCATGGATGCTCTGCGGGAACGGATAAGGTCCGGGTGGTCGTTATCATGGTTGGCAAATATAGAGCAAACCCAACAAAACCACCACGCAAACTAGGGACACGCCTCCACCTACTTACTAGGGATACATGATCCTTTCGGTAGAGTTCAGCATGCTGGGTGCTGGGATGTATGAGGTGTAGGGGTTGGAGACTTCGATGTACCTGACATGGTCGTGAGGACCCATCTTTGAATCCGAAGGTTGTCTTTGTGTCTTTGGGAACCTTGTCCCTAAACCCTAAACCCTAAACCCTAAACCCTAAACCCTATACATTCCCTTGAAATGGTAAGCTTTTGACGCTGCCGGTCAATGCTGAAACCCTAAACGCTCAGGCTGAGGGGCTCCAGGTTTCTGCTTTGGGGTTTAGGGTTTAGGGCTTATAGGGTTTAGGGTTTAGGGTTTAGGGTTTAGGGTTTAGGGTTTAGGGGTTGCAGGAAGTCGCTTCGGACGTAAGGTGTGGTAGTCTTTTGCTTAGCGGTTGAGGGTTGGGATGCCGTGCCATACACTGTACTGCAGGGTTTACGGCCAACTACCAGTGAAACCCTATCCTACATTGAAAATGTAAACCCTAAATCCTGAATCCGAGCACACAGGAAGCGTATCGCAGCGGAAGCATACTTGGAGGGTCGGGGGACTTAGCAAGTAGGCAATGCGTAGAGTTATAAGTACCCGAAGATGGATCTTAACTGGGGTTATGATACTCACAACTCTATACTATAAGTTACCTACTTACTAAGTCCCCCGACCCTCCAAGTATCGACTTTCTTCTAGAGCCCACCTTGCCACAGCAGAGGGAACTGTCTGACCTCAAGGCGGTTCTGTCGTTGCTTTGTGGTCCCCGGGCCAGCACACGGGGACGACAATGGCTAAGGGATTTGGTTATTATTTGAATTGTTCGTTGTTCAGACCCTCCTATAGTGCCCTTGTTCCGCATTCCGCATGTCCCTTCAATAGGGAAACTCGCTACCCCACATACTGGGATTAGCTGAGCAACCTTAAGCGGCCCTTAACCTCTGACTGAATCCTAAACCCCGCAAGCCCTAAACCCTAAATTCTGAACCCTGAACCCAAAACCCTGAAACTCGAATCATCATGGGGCCAGGCTCCTCTAACTTACTCTCCACTTTCAAAGACCTCCTCCTCTACGAGAGCGAGCAGGCATCCTGTTGTAGGGCTTTGGCGTGTAGGTTTTGGAGGGGCTTAGGGCTTGCTTGAAGGGGCAGGGGCCCTAGTAAGTAGGTTATAAGTAGAGTCATAAGTGCCCTAAATGGAGTTACCCTAATTATAACCCTACTTATAACCAACTTACTAAGTCCCCTGCCCCTTCAAGTGGGGTTTAGGGGATTAGGGTTGAGGGGTTCAGGGGTTAAGGTTTGCGAGTTTAGTTTCGAGTTCAGGGCTTCCAAGTCTTCAAGAAGGATTCCAGAAGGTTTTAAGGCCCCGGGCGGCGGGCCGTGGTGTTTTGGGGAAGTAGGATAGTGGAGTTTCGTAAACCCTAAACCCTAAGCCCTAAACCCTAAACCCTAATCCCTAAACCTCTAAACCGGTTTTGAGAGCTGTTTTGGTTTTGGGGTGGCGGGAGCTGTGGTCTTCGACAACCCGAGAGGCAAAATGGGTTTTAGGAGCTTTTGTAGCTGCTTTCAACAAGTTGAGGGGCTCTGTGGGGGAGACTGCTTGAAAGGACCTTAGTAGCTGAGTGGATACACTTTACACTTTTTGGGAGAATATTACCCACTATAAAACTAAACGTGTACACTTCTTGGGAATTATGAACTCAGCAACTAAGGGCCGGCTCGCAAGAGCCCAGGGCTCGGTCTGGGGGAACGGAGGCCTACGCTCAAATTCACCAAAAGCTGCCCATGAACCCCAAAGTCTCACTGCAAGATCGGCTTTTTCAAAACGAAGCCCAAACCCAAGGCCCTTTAAACCTCCAGACCCCTAAACCCTAAACCCAGAGCAAAAAAAACCACCCAGGGTGTTTTTTTTTTTGCTCCGGCCACGGGGAAAGGCAGGGGAAGGAGAAGCCCAGTTGGGCGCCGGCACGGGGCCAGGGCGGGGGGTTCGAAGGCCTCAGGCTTTTAATGGTGTGGGGTTCTGGCGTGGCTTATTTAGGGTATTTATGGTTTGTTTTGGTTCTGGTTGCTGTTATAGCAGGGATAGACGTGGAGTGCGTTGGGNCCCAACGGAGCGCAACAAAAAAAAAAAACACTTTGCACACCCGGGGCCGACAGCAAAAAATTTTCTAGAAACCAATGACGCGGGGCACGAGCAAAAAGGGGCCACAACAAAAAAAAAAAACACCCTGGCCTGCATGGCGTTGGAGATCCATTTAGGGTTTCGGTCTTGGACTTTGGGGTTTAGGGCTTAGGGTTTAAGGGTTTAGGGTTTAAGGTTTAGGGGGCTTAGGGTTTAAGGTTATGTTTACATGAGCCCCACACCCTTTTGTTTGGGGTGTGATGGGGGTTTGTGAATAACATCAAACTTCCACATATCCCATTTACCAAAGAAAAGCGGACGGCAAAGCACCCAAGACTCTAAAGGCCACGCAGTGGGACCACCTCCTGGCAATCACTCTGCATTTTGGTACGGATGTGTGGAGTACAGCGCTCAAGGCACAATATGAGATTTGGGCGCCAGAAGCCCCGCCACCAATTGTGTGGAACTCATGTGTGGGATAAGCCCTTCAGGTTGCAGCTCCCTGTTCACGTGCGACGCTGGTGGAAGGAACTGGCGAGTGGGTGGGGCGACATTCCCGCTCTCTGGATTGTATGTGTGTGTAGATGCACTCCGGTTAATCCACAAACCCAGGTCATCATCCCAGCTACTACGCCAAGCGACGACGACGCAGAAGCAATGGCGTTCTGGGAAGAGCTACCGCGAACGAGCCTTTTCGGTTGCATGGGTAATGTAGGAACCTGATTAAGAAACCTTGGGCCTTTGTTAGGGTTCTTTATATGAATCCTACTATTTTGGGGTTATAGGCCCAGGGTTTCTTAATCATGTTCCTACATTATTGGCTTGAGGTTTGGGGTTTAGGATGTTGGACGTAAGGTTGCCACGGAGTCAGACGAAGCCCCCAAAACCCTAAACCCGTAACGCCTAGTCCCCAAATCCGTGAGGAGCCCAGAAGGCACTCAAAGTGTATCAGTGCACATATGGGTGGTTGTCAACATTACGGTCCCTTCTTGGGTCCCTATTGTAATACGGCACCTACTATTAGGGTACCCCAAAAGGGACCATAATCTTGACAACTACCCATATGCACTTTAAACGCACTTAAACAGGACACCAACAGGAAGAACACAACATAGGCAAAGGAGCCCAGAAGCCTTGATAGTTCCTACTACGATTACTGGGGTTCCTTGTTATAATTTTAGTATAATGTCCCCCAAACCCTATTCTAACTTTGAAGGCCTCTATATTACATCGAGAGAGCGTTAAGGGTTCTGCGCCTTTATCTCGATGTGCACGGCCCGTGGCGAAGACAGTCTTAGAGGGTTCAGGGTTTAGGGTTCAGGGTTTAAAAGGCTTTACATGGGCTTCTGCCGCTTCGTACGGCTTGAAACAAAACTGCTTCATGCATTTTCATAATATGGCTTTAGAGGACTGTAGGCGACTGTAGAAAGGTTTGCAAGCTTTTAAGGGCGTTTTTGAGAGGGTTTGATATGAAAGAACCTGAAGCCCCAAACCCTTGCAAATCCTAACCTCTAAAGCGAGGAACTCTATACCATAAACTCAAGACCCTAGACCCGAAACCCTAACGGAGCTCTCCCGTTTGAAACCCTGGACCCGAAACCCTAAACCCTAAACCTTAGACCCGAAGCCCATTCAACTATAATCACTACAATTACTATAATGATAGTAGCTATATCTAGAAACTAATAGTTAAACTAAACTTAACATTCAGATGCTGCTGGGTAGCGCGGTCCTGGTTGGCAGCGACGACCTCCGTCCCTTCGGGAACGTCAACAGCGTTTTGGTCTGGGGCCCAGAGTTGGGTGTTTAGGGTTCGGAGTTTGGGGTTACGGGTTTAGGGTTTAGGGTCTAGGGCCCAGAGTTGGGTGTTTTCTGTAGGGCCTAAATACTTATTTTTACGATTATGGGCGTTCCTCATTTTAAGTATAGTATAGTATGGTATACCCCAAAACCCTATTCTAATTATTAAGGCCCCTATATTTGGGTTCGGGGTTTAGGGTTTCGGGTCATTGGGGCTTAGCAGAAAACCATATAGAATGCTGTAAAGGGTTTATCAGTTTTCTACAAGTGAGATTTGTAATTTGTGTGGTAAGTCAGGGTCTAACAGGGTTTGTTAAGGTGTCCTTGCCGGGTGGCCTGAGGAGGACAAGGTTCAGGGTTTGAGGGTTTGCAGGCCTTAAGTCTTTAGGGTTTGGGGGTTTGGGGATTTTCATCCTACGCCGCGAACCCCTAAACTCCTAAACTCTACTTCGAAACCCTTCAAGCCACCAGAATCGGCATCCAGCCCTTAGTTGAGGGTTTCGCCCTCAGCCATGTTCCCGCACCGGCCTGAATCCCGAACGCCCAACAGCCGGAATATTCCTCAGACTATGATAAAGATCCCGAATACAGAAGCCTTAATTAGGGTCTATTGGGGTTCAAGGGTTGAACGGTAAAGTCCTACATACACCCTACTTGAAGGGGCAGGGGACTTAGTAAGTTGGTTATAAGTAGGGTTATAATAAGGGAAACTCCATTTAGGGCACTTATAACTCTACTTATAGCCTACTTACTAAGTCCCCTGCCCCTTCAAGTATCAGCCCCAAAGCCCCCCTCCCAACCCCCGAACTCTAGTCCCTAAAGCCGTTTCAACCCCTCTAACAGCCTTGTAGAACTCTTTACAGATTTTCCAGCTTCTACACAGCCCCATAAAGACCGATAAACCCTATAAGCAACCTTATGAAGAAAACAAGCAGTTAACATCGCTACGGTCTGCTCTGCAGGCCGAAACTTTCGGTCCTGGTGGCATCGTGTCCTCCCTGCGTAAGGCGGGCCGGCAAGTGGAGAAAGGGGTTACACCAGGGCTTAATTTCAAAAATGCTTCATGAGGTCATTATAAGGCTTTGGCAAAAAAGGGCTGTAGGATCAATGCATTTGACATGTATCGTTATGGGTATGAGTAACCGTGGTTATGTCATGGATGCCCTCAAGTGCCATCGTCGGGGAGGACGGTGCCGGTACGCTCCGTCAGTACATCACGAAGTACGTTGCCAAGTTTCCGAGTGACGACTCGAAATCGCGACCGCGATCCTCATGCGCTACCACCCTCTGGAACCCGAAATCGGTCTGCAGCTCTCCGGGCAACGGTTCCGACAGTCACCACCCAGAATGGAGGAAAGCGAGATTTTGTTGTCCCGGTACGGGATGCACCCCAGCAGCCCAAGGAAGTGCAGTGAACGCGCGGCAAGATCAGCTTGCTGGATTTCCTCCGCAAGACGAACGCTTCGGGGGGCATCCGCGGACATCGCGTGGGGAATTTCCTCAACCTAAACCCTAAACTCTAAACACTAAATTCTAAACCCGAAACCCTAAACCCTAAACTCTAAACCCTAAACCCTAAACCCTAAACTCGAAACCCGAAACCCTAACTGAACGGCCGGTTCTGCGGTCAGACGTTGATGTTGCATCGGGATTCGGGTCTACCGTGGGCTTCTAGCTTCAGGGAAGGATTTCCCTAAACCCCTAAACCCATAATCCCTAATATAGGGGCCTTAATGGTTAGAATAAGGTTCCCTTTAAAGGGGTCTATAAGGGCTACTATAAGGGCTACTATGAGGTTTAATATAGGGGCCTTAATAATTTGAATAGGGTTTGGGGGCATATTATACTATAGTCATAATCAGGAACACCCCCAAAACAGTATGTGAGCGTTTGTTATGTACGATTATGCAGCAGCCGGACGAGAAGTCATACGAAGAGCGATTCAACAAACCTGACGTAGCTTCGCCTGTTGTTTTTGTGGTGGTGTGGGGTATAGTGTTCAGGGTATCATCCATGTAAGACAAGGAAGCGCGACATGCGTGGAATGGGAGCAGAAGGAGGCGTACCAACGTCTTGTTCAAAGGCTTCTACGCCTCTGCCCCAACCATTGGACCTCCAAGCCCTTGCGGATACCTTAAACCCTTACATTCGCAACCTTAATTCCAAGATCCTAAATCTCAACCTCGCCTGGATGTAGAGAATTTTCAGAGGGCTGAGTACGAGTCGTACCCGAATTGGGGGTTGCACCCCCGAAAGCACGGCCCCTCAGCGTTGAATCCTCAAGCCCCAAGCCGGCTAACTGACCCGACATCCGTCCATCCATCCGGGAGCTTCCGAACATTAGGGGGGGTCCTTATAATGAGGATCCTACTATTTAGGGTGCTCTATTGGGGTCCCCTATTTTCGGAAACTCCCATCCCTCCACACAGCCAACATCTGTCCGGAAAACAAACCCGAAAACCTGAGCCTAGACCCGCTTGGCCCTGAACCCGACCCCAGAAACTCTGAAACCGGCCGTGAAGCCCGAAACGGTGTAGAGGTTGGGGTTTAGGATCTAGGCGCCAAGTTTGGTTAAGTCCTAAAGCCTTAAAATCCTAAACCCTAAACCTAAAACCCTCAATCTCTAATCCTGCAGGCCCCGGCCCCAAAGCACTGATGTCCTCCAGCACGAAACACACACAACCCGAAAACCCTAAACCCCGTAGCCAACGACACAGCCCGAGAGCCCGAAACCCTAAAACCACCAAATCCGGTAAACTCCGACGGACTTGAAACCCTGTGTGCAACCCTGCAAAACCCCTTCTGAGACCTGTAATTTCTCCCTAAACCCTAAACCCTAAACCCTAGCCGAAGCCCTTCTCATACCAAAGGGCGGCAACGGCCTCCACCGAAATATCGACAAGCCCCTGGTTTCTGGCGCCATGCTGAGCGTTTACGGTTCAGGGTTGTATCAGGCTTTTGGGCCGGCTTGGGGTTTAGGGTTTAGGGGTTTAGGGGTTTAGGGGTTTAGGGGTTTAGGGTTTAGGGTGTGGTAGGCTGTAGGGCATACCTCTAACCCCAAACCCCTACAAAACAGAAGGTTTTGACACCTTACTTACCGGGTGTATCGCTACCCTCCTCCCTGCCCGCAGCTTTCCCCTGTTGACCCCCAGAAAAAGTCATAGTACAGTATACCCCCAGACGCTACTTTATTCAATAAAGGTTCCGTGTTTAAGGCTAGACTTCGGAGGCAGATGTTGAGGAGGTTGGGGGTTTGCAGAGGCCAGGGCTCATGGTAGGGTTTGGGGTTCAGGGGTTTAGGGGTTTAGGGGTTTAGGGCCTTTCGGGTTTGGGTTTAGGCTTGTCGGGTTTAGGTTTTGCATTTTGGGGTTTTGGGGTTTAGGGGTTTAGGGGTTTGGGGGTTTAGGGGTTTAGGGGGTTTAGGGGGTTTAGGGGTTTAGGGTTTGGCAAGGCCTGGTAGGGCTTCCATGGTTCAAGTCGAGGGATTCGGCTCTAGGGTTGGGGTTAGGCATGCATTGGGGACCTATTAAATCACTGTCTAATACCAGTAAAACCACGCCAAAAACCAGCTGCATTGGGGGGGATTGGGCTTCGGGTTCAGGGTTTAGGGTTTAGGGCTTAGGGCTTAGGGTTCAGGAGGGGACTTCGGGGGATGTCAGAGTTGGGGGTGACGGGGGTTTGGGGATGTAGCAATGTAGGGTTTCTTCTTTCGCGACGCACATGGGTCCGGCACGAACCACAGCAGCGCGTCGAAGGTGAGCCCCAAACCCCAGAGCCTGTTTTGCGGATGTAACGGTTTCGGTTTCAAGGCTGAAGGTTTAGCCGAGGGTTGGTGTCCAAGATCGCCATACCCTAAACCGCTGAACCTCCTTGCGGCAGTGTCCCGGCTTTCAGATTTCAGGTTTCTCGTTTTAGCAGTCAGGTCTCCCCCTTTGAGAAGACTGTACGAGTTGCTTTACGGTCTTTGGGCATAGAGAAACTATCTTTGGCCCCTAAACCCTAAACCCTAAACCCTAAACCATTAGGCAGCACTGCATTTGCAAACATGGAGGGTTGCCTCCAAGTGGAGTGCCATCCCTGATCTTCTATGCTCGTGGTCACGGGGTAGTTCTCTAAAATTGGGCCTCGCTGGGGCCCCCTTTCAGGTTCCTAAACATGCTACGGCATCCTTGCAAGGGGCCCCACAGAGGACCCTAACTTAGAGAAGCAGCCACACATGAGTTCAACTCGCAAAGCAGCCCAGTTTAAGTCTGAGGCACGCCCATTTTGCATCCATAGAAAAGCTAAAACTAGGTACGTTGACCACGCAAAACCGCTAAGTGGCAGTGTCCACACGGACAATGCAACATCGGTTTAGGGTTTTGGGGGTGCCAAAGATGGCCGTTGGGTTTTCCACTGCAGTGTAAGCAAGCCAACAGCGTTGGCAGTTTGGATTCACTTGTGAATTTCACAATTCTAAATCGTGAATCACTAGAGTCACTAGACCATAAATCCCAGACCCAAAGCCCCAAAACGAATCCCAAGCCCAAAGCCCTGAGTCATCAAACTTGGAACCGTGAACCCAAGTTGTCCTTCGGCCGAGGGTGGTACACTCTGAAAGGAAAGGAGAGCAAGTGCGCTTCTATCGGAAACACACTTCGAGAACTTCTTTGTTGTTTTTTGGGGTTTGCATGCTTGGGGGGGGGGGGGGCGGGGGGGTTGGGGGAAAGGGGGGGGGGGTTTGGCCGGAGTGGGGTGTTTGGGGTTTAGGATCTAAAACCCACAACCCTAAACCCTAANGGGGCGGGGGTGGGACCGTCTGAAAAGAAAGGGAGGAAGAGGCCCTTTTATCGGAAACCCCCTTCGGGAACTTTTTTGTTGTTTTTTGGGGTTTGGATGGTTGGGGGGGGGGGGGGCAGTGGAGTCTGGGGAATAGGATGCGAGGTTCTGTCCGGAATGTGGTTGTTGGTGTTGAGATCCTAAACCCTAAACCCTAAACCCTAAATATAAGTATAATCTGTGTGTTAAGCTTCAGGGTTCCTGCTGTTCTTGTGGCTCTACTCCTGGCAATAGCCGAGCTAGGCCTGGTTTAGGGTTTAGGCGGGATGAAAAAAGCAGCAATAGTAAGAATCAGCTTTGAGAGCAATCTTGCTAGCCACTGGAGGCCCGCGAAGCCAAACTTCCTTCAAGGGCGATCCTGAACCCTACACCCTAGATCGTAACACCCTAACCCCAGACGGTAAACTAGCAAACTCATGCGGAGAAAGGGCCATTGCATTACTTAAACCCTAATCCCCAAAATTAACAAACACTAAACTTTCCTAAGCACTAACAAAAGCCCCAAACCCTAACTTTACAAAACCCTAATTCCTCAAGACTTGCTTCATCTGCGGGGCCTACCGGCCCATACAAAACATAGCAACTGATGACGGGTTCTGGCAGGGCTCAGTCAGAGTTCCATAAAGGCTGTGCAAGGGTTCTCTGGGCGGGTTCCAAAAAGGGTTCTCCTACAGCCACACCAAGCAAGGTTCTGGATTAAAGATTGATTTCCAGGCGATTCCGTGACTCTTAAACTCCAAAACCACCCGAAAGCCACCAGCCCCCTAAACGCTAAGCGTTCACGCTAAACCCTCAGCCCTTAACCCCTAAACGCCGAACCCCCCGAAAGCTTCTCCGCACGCCCCTCGTCCTGGAAAATTAAACCTCGATGTGTTTCTTGTAAAGCGCAATGGCAGAGCAGAAAGAAGCCATTGCACTTAAAAAAGCCTCGATGTGGAGGATCTGACGATCTAGTAGGGAAGTCATATGTACCTGACTGAGGTTGTGAGTGGGGCCAAGTAGGGTTTAGGGTATGAAGCCACCTTTTTAACCTGCTTGCGAAGTCCCATGATCCCCATCAAGCGCTAGACACCAAACTCCTGAATTCGAAAACCTCAAACCTAAACCGCAGGTACAACCTCTTCCATGCCAAGAAAGGCGAGTACCCACCGGCGGGGGATCCCGAAAGCAGGGTTTGTTGAGGGTTCCAAACTGTTCCATAAGGGTTTGGAGGGATTCTTAAGGAGTGTTGTAAGGCTAGCCGCCGTACAGTGGTCAAAAAGCCCCAGCAAAAGCAGCAGGAACCTCAACCCAAATGGAACCTTGACAGAGCCCCTATAGAGCCTTACACGACCGTACAGGGAACGCTTCAAAAGCACAGTGAAGCCTCCAAGGAGCAAGCGATGCGTCGGCTCTACCGCGAGTACTTCGGTGGCGAGCCCCCGAACCTCAAGGACTTTGTTTTGGTATTGTCGTTATTCACGTCATTTGTTTAGGGTCTACTGCAGGGTTTATGGCTAGTGGTTTGAGGCTTCGAGCTTGAGGCGTAGCGGTTTAGGATTTAGGGTTTAGGCGTGCGGGTTTCAAGGCGTTTGACCTTGGACCGATTGGGAATAGGATTAGGACTAAGTAAGCGGGCTCTAGTTCATGTGGGGTTATGGGTATCCTAATCGGGTTGATCCTACCTGATAGCATGGCATGTGCGCCCACAAGTCTTTCTACACATCGTTTTATTTTGGATACTTTTGTACACATGGGTGGTTATCAAAAGTATGATCCTTTTTTGGATCCTTAATATAATACGGCACCCAATATCTAGGGTACCGAAAAAAGAGCCATAAATTTGATAACTACCCACATATATGTGTGTATGTGTGTGTGTGTGTCTATGTCCTTGGAGCCCCAACTCCAAACTTTAAACCCCTAAACCCTGAACACCTAAACCCCTAAACCCCTAAACCCCTAAACCCTAAACCCTAAACCCTAAACCCTAAGCCCCAAACGTGTTGATGCACGGCTAGGGAGACAGAAATCCAAATGCCCTCCTCAAGACTTGACATATGAAGGGGGAATTGGGGGTATGTTATGCCGTCATAATACTCAGGGTCCCTAAGCCATGGTCCCTAAGCCCTAGATGAACCTGGCATAGTGGCCGGAATGATTAGAAGGGATTTGGGGGTATAGTTCGCTGTAATCATATAGGAGCTACTTCGTTATATGACAGGTTGCCGCCTGATGTGGCTGCCGTCGCCAACATCCTCAACCCCTAAACCCTAAACCCAGAGTCTAGATCTTGGCAACCCCCCAGGCCTGTAACCCTTTACGAAGTCGGGTCTGCATATCTCGGCAACTTCACATCTGCAAGGAGAGAATCAAGTACACAAGGAACTCGTCCTTAATCCCTGTTCAGGTGCACGCTTTAGCGGGTAATATTGGGGCCTAAATGATTACCAATACTATTTTGGGGGTTCCTTAGTATAGTTAAGGGTATAATGGGCCCCACAACCCTGCATGTCGCGCAATCAGCCGGAAGAGATCCGAAGGAGCTTGTCGTGGGCATTATCAAGCCGCGGCTGGAAGAGCTGGCGAAGATGGACGTTGCTGGGCCGACACAGAGGGGTTGTTTTAAGATGTCGAAGGGTTTGGGATGCTATACTGAGCGTTGCGTAGGGGCTGCGAGTAGATGTTGGGGTAGGGTTGGTTCAGGGTTCCGTTCATACCTCTTTAAACGGTTGAGGTCACCCTGAACCCTAAACCGATAGCGGAGGTTGAGTACTAAGTAGTACACTCTCATCTGATTCTGCTTTTCCGACTGTTGTAGGATGTCTATGGGGTTTTAGTGGGGGCTGATGCGATTTAGCATTTATGTTTGAGGGTTTAGGCTTTAGAGTTTAGGGTTGAGGAGGGTTTTAGAGTTTAGGAGTCATGTAGCCTTTTCGAGCCACCATTGGGTAGGGTCACAATGTAGACAATAAGTGCCAAAGATGAGTAAGACAATCTAAAGGCAGCACCCAGCCCGCCAACCAAGCTCTATTCACTCCTAAACCCTGCTTCCTGAACCGTACTTCCGGTTTAGGGTTTAGGGGTTTAGGGTTTAGGGTCCCCAACCCCAACCCCAAACCAATAGGCCCTGGACGCTAGCCATTTCACAGGGACAACTCTCGAGATGACGTGTCTGAGAATTTGGGGTGTCGGGTTAAGCCAGAAGGTTTACCTGCAGCCCCTGACCCTTCCCCATTGGGGTTCTTTCGGTTTAGGCCCTGCTAGGCTTGGAGTTGTTGGCAGGTTTCCGTAAGCGTACCTGTTCGCCGAGGCGCCTCAAGGGCCCTCAAGCTACCTTTGCTTAGTAGGGAATGGAAGAATGCTAGTAGTATTAGTTATTACTGTACCCCATTCCTCCATTCCCTACTAGCCAACGGTAAGTCAAGCCCCAAAGGGACTAGTAAACGCAGTCGAGGGTTTGGGGTTTAAGGCTTTCAGCCCGAGGATGCCGAGCCAAAAGCACTTCGTGCCCATAGCCAAACCCTAAACCCTAAACCCTAAATAGCCCCTAGCTGACCTGAAGTGAAAGCTCTGTTCGAGTCAGGGTTTCAGGGTTTCAGCTTCTCTAAGCCCCAAACACTCAGGAGCTTTGTTTGGGTTCTAGAACCTTAAACCCCAAAGCCCCACATCCTAAAAATCTAAATCACCCGATCCCAGACCGGCGACAATCTCTGCCCGCTCGTCGGCGGGGGGCCAGGGAAGCGTCCTGTTGGGGTTTAGGGTTTAGGGCCTCAGTAGTTGTATCAGGGTATGTGGGAGTTTCCGAAAATTAGGGGTACCGTATTTGGGGTCCTTATAATAAGGATCCTATTATTTAGGGTACTATATTAGGGTCCCCTATTTTCGGAAACTCCCATGTAGGTTTAGCACAGAGTAGTAGTATCTGGACCGTAAGGGGGGCATTCCTACTAATGCTTCATCAGACTTCTGCATGATTTGTAACAGGGGCAAAAGGGTTTGATGGGGTCGAAACAGGCTTCAACTCGGTTTAGTGCTTCTTCGGGTTCCCCCCAACCCTGCACCCGAAACCCTAAACCCCTAAAGGGGGGAGCTTACTATTCTGGGTGGGTTCTACATTTGGGTCCATGTTTGCTGCTATCATGATTTTCGGATCTCTTTCTATTATCCGAGACAGTTTTGGCTTTGGGGCTTTAAAGGCATCAGGATAGGTGTTCACCTCGCAGGAAGGTCTAGGGTACAACCGCATTGACCGGGAGGATGTGACGAAGTGCCTCAAGCATATGGGTCGTTGTCAAAATTAAGGTACCTTTTTGGGTACCATAAATAATAGGTGCCGTACTATAATAGAGACCCAAAAAGGGACCCTGATTTTGACAACCACCCATATGGTGGATGAAGTCTTCGCCAAGATCGATGAGGCTGGAGGATCAGGTCGCTTGATTATGTCCGAATATTCGGCCCCAGCATCTTGCATGGAACTCGGCGGAATTCTACGCCGCACCCGGCCTTCTCGGCCTGCTCGCGCCGGTGCAGGCGAGTGGGGGCTTGCCCTACATTCGTTTTGTGAGATCTGGGGTTGGGGTGGAAAGTCACGAAATTCTCCATGTCTTCACAGCGGTTCTTCTGAAGATGAGATGAGCTCATTCCCAGTTGCGGGCATGAGGTGCCGCCCAAGACGGCATAAGGATCTCTGGGTTCTAATATAGGAGCCTTAACAATTAGAATAGGGGGTTTAGGGTTTAGGGTTTTATAGGAGCCTTAATACTTAGAATAGGGTTTGGGGGGTATATTATACTATAATTAGAATAAGGAACGGCAATCATTTAGGCTTCCACATTGGGGCTTCTAGGGTTTCGGAAGGGTTTAGGGGTTTCTAGGGTTTCTCGGGTTTATGGGGTCTAGTGTTTAGGGTTCAGGGGTTTAGTTGTTTGGCGGTTTAGGGTTTAGGGGTTTAGGGTTGAGGTCTTAAGCCTTAGGCTTTAGGGTTGGTTTCTGGGTTCCTTCATCTCCCAAACATTTAAAAAGGGGTCGGATCATAATTATCGTATACCATACCCCAAAACCTGATTCCAATTTTTTCAGGCCCATACCCTAAACCCTAAACCCTAAACTGTCTCCATGGGAGACTTCTGTAGCAGACTCTGCAGACGGAAAAGGGCCCTTAAAAAAAGAAACCCCTAAACTGATCCCCATTCGGTTTTTGTGAGCCTTGATAGATGCGCGAGCTGCGGAAGGGAAGTCTGAGGGGGCGCTGTGTGTGTTTGAAGGGGGTGGTTTGAATTGGGGGTTTCCAAAAATTCGGGGTACCTTATTTTGGGGTCCTGATAATAAGGATCCTACTAGTTAGGGTGCTATATTAGGGTCCGCTATTTTCGGAAAACCCCCAATTCGAGCTTCATGTGCCAGGAAAAAGCCGTAGTTAAGTAAGGAATGCAGGCCTACGAAGGATTTGAATAGGTTTATCGGTAAACTCATCAATTCGGCTTTGGGGTTTCTGGGTATTTCCCCCTTGCTGTTCGTATTGGCGTCCACTATAATAAAACAACCAGAGCCCGAAATGGAGAACTGTCGAGTTTCATTCTTGCGCCGACAAGCCCAAATCCCATTGGCAGACGGCAAAGGGCCCATAAAGAAACAAAGGCAACCCCAAATCCCAAAACCGTAAATCTTTCATCCTAAGCCCGTTTTCCTAGGGCTGGCCCACGGAGATCTGAATGCAGCCAACATCATGCGGAAAGCTCAGCGGTTGAGGCTTTAGGGTTGAGGGCTTCTGGTCTAGGGTGCGGAGTGTTTAGGGCTTTGGGTTTAGGGTTTTCGGCTTTCAGCCTTTCGGCTCTTTTTGGGGCCCAGCCATGTTATACTGACCCTACATCGCGGCTTTCACGCAGGGCATTAGCTCATGCCCGAAGCCGTGCGCTGAGCCAGTCAAGCCTAAAGCTTCACTCGTAAAGGCTCCACCTGAAAACGTCATATCGTAGGGTTTGGGGCTTGAGCCATCGCAACCCCTGCATCCTAAACCCGCAAACCCCCAAACCCCTAAACCCTAAGCCTTAAAACCCAAGTTTAGGGTTGGTGAACGATCAAAACTCTTCCCAAAGCGCAGAGCCTAGCGTCCTAACAGGCCAGAGTTCATAGGGGCGGATTACGGGACCACCCCTCCCCTCCAAAAAAAGCACCTAAGCAAAAGCTAAGATACGTACCCCAAAACCTATCCCATGGTAAAACCCCGTAGAAGCCCAGCCGGGCAGGGATATGCCTGTCAAATGCTTCTGCTATGCCCGTCAGGACCAAGCTCGGTTTGGCTTTGCTGTTTAATATTATAACAATATATGTATATATATATAATAGAAGCTTATTGCCAACATTAAACTACTCACTAATAGATGTATACTTTGATATGACGCCAAACCCTACTGAGGCTATTAAGTTATTAAGGCACCTGTATCTAATCTATGCCGAAGCTGCAATACAAACATGCTGAAGAAATGTGGGTGCCGCGAGAGTTTAGGTGCAGTGTTTAGGGTTTATGTTTTGAGGTTTAGGGTTTGAGGCTTTTGGTTTAGGGCTTAGGGTCAAGGGATTAGGGTTCAGGGTGGTCACGGTCTGTAGGGTTTAGAACGCACGGCTTGGGGTTGTATAGAAGTACAGAGAACATAGTGGCCTTCACAATTAAGAACACTATTCCTTGGGGTTCCTCATTACAAGTTTACTATGACATACACCAAAACCCTGGGCCCCTAAACCCTAAACCCAAGACCTTGGGCCCTTCTATTACTTGATCCAGGAAGCTGTAGTCCTAGGTCTCGCGTGAAACGACCACCCTAGGAAGCATCATGTCGATTTCTTTGGATGTGAATCTGCTGAGTGGCAAGTGTGCCTCTATTACAGTGGAGACAGATGCATCCGTTGAGTCATTGAAGCGCCGCGCGCAGACTGCCTTGGCGAGCAGGGGGCGGCTGCTGAATTCTTCTGGAGAGGTGCTACACGGAGCACAGACTGTTACAGAAGCGAAGTTGAGGAGTGGAGACGTGCTCACCCTGCAGGTGAACCAGGTCCAGCTTAACGCCACCACAGACAGTAGCTGTGCATTCGCTGCAATCCTGGCTGATGGATGTGTGGTCGCTTGGGGCAGTGCCGACTTCGGTGGCGACAGCGGTGCGGTACAAGATCTGCAACAGATCCAAGCTTCTTTTGGTGCGTTTGCTGGAATTTTGGCTGATGGATCTGTGGTCACCTGGGGTCGTGCCGACTTTGGTGGTGACAGCAGTTCGGTAAAGGAGCAGTTGCGAGATGTGCGGCAGATCCAAGCTTCTGGTCAGGCATTTGCTGCAATCCTGGCCGATGGATCTGTGGTCACCTGGGTGATGCCGGATGTGGTGGCGACAGCAGTGCGGTACAGGCGCAGCTGACGAATGTGCAGCAGATCCAAGCTTCTTACTGTGCATTTGCTGCAATCCTGGATGATGGATCTGTGGTCACCTGGGGTGCACCGGCCTTTGGTGGCGGCAGCAGTGCGGTACAGGATCAGCTGCAAGGTGTGCAGCAGATCCAAGCTTCTGACCATGCATTTGCTGCAATCCTGGGTGATGGATCTGTGGTCACCTGGGGTCTTTCCGTTCGTGGTGGTGACAGCAGTGCGGTAAAGGAGCAGCTGAAGGATGTACGTCACATTCAAGCCTCACAAGCCGCGTTTGCTGCAATCTTGGGTGATGGATCTGTGGTCACCTGGGGTAATCCGCACGGTGCTGTTGACAGCAGTGCGGTAAAGGAGCAGCTGCGAGACGTGCGGCAGATCCAAGCTTCTTTTGAGGCCTTTGCTGCAATCCTGTGTGATGGATCTGTGGTCACCTGGGGTCGTGCCGACTTTGGTGGTGACAGCAGTTCGGTAAAGGAGCAGTTGCGAGATGTGCGGCAGATCCAAGCTTCTGGTGAGGCATTTGCTGCAATCCTGGGCGATGGATCTGTGGTCGCCTGGGGTGGTGGCTTCAGTGGCGACTGCAGTGCGGTACAGGATCAGCTGCAAGATGTGCAGCAGATCCAAGCTTCTGACAGTGCATTTGCTGCAATCCTGGGTGATGGATCTGTGGTCACCTGGGGTCATTCCGACTGTGGTGGTGACTGCAGTTGGGTACAGGATCAGCTGCAAGATGTGCGGCAGATCCAAGCTTCTTCCAGTGCATTTGCCGCAATCCTGGGTGACGGAGCTGTG
This sequence comes from Symbiodinium sp. clade A Y106, assembly GCA_003297005.1. Classification (NCBI taxonomy): domain Eukaryota; class Dinophyceae; order Suessiales; family Symbiodiniaceae; genus Symbiodinium; species Symbiodinium sp. clade A. Next base: position 153,290 of record BGNK01000894.1, read on the forward strand.
GTCACCTGGGGTCATGCCGATTGTGGTGGTGACAGCAGTGCGGTGCAGTATCAGCTGCGTGACGTGTAGCAATGTTTCAGTCGTTTCTCCCGAACACTTAGAAGCAGCTTGTGGTTCCCTGGCTTTCATGGGGTGCTGTAGGTTTCAGTTTTAGTTGTCTCATGTGTAGGTTCACATGTTCTGTGAAATTCTTGCTTCTCCGCAATGCCGCGCTTGTTTGAAGTTAACTTGTTGGTCATCGTAATCTCTGCGAGTCCGGCTCCCATCTCAGTTAGTTTCAAAACGCTTTCATTTTTCTGATCTAACATCCGGTCTCTCAAACTCATTATGTGTTCTCATATTGTTTTTCACTCAGGTTAGCAGGGACGGGCGATCACAACCGTAGGTTGTCTTGATTTTCAAAACAGCGCCTAAGCCCAAAGCCCCAGGCACCAAATCCTCGACCCTTACTAGGGTTAAGTTTTGTCGGTCTAGGGAGTAAGCTCTCGCATAGTATGCTTTGCGGTTGAGAGGCCAACTTTTTTACCCCACAGGGGGGTTGGTCTCAGGGTCGTCCCCAGAGGAGCGAACAGGGGGGAAATATACTGCCTTGCATGGAAACGGTTGATGATATAAATCCTGCATTGCCCATAGTAAGGAAGATACCATTATTCCCATAGTTCAGGGACTTAAGGTACTGTAGATTTTATATCATCAGCCGAAATCTTAAGCCATCAGGCCTATACAGTCTTCACCAAGCAACCCCTAAACAACCAGACCTTTGTGAATCTCTTCAGTCACGGGCACCAAGCCCCAACAGCCTGGCAAAGCTCTTTGAAAGCTACACCCGAAGATGCTCCCCGAAAATCCCACTCACCCACACGCACAAAAAACCACAACTCTGTATGTAACCTCTTCCCCAGCACCGCCAAAGGAACAGCAACCAGAGACACAGAACAGCAAACGACCACCGACAAGCCCTACATTTCTGGTGCGCAAAGCACTCAAAAAGGTTGCAGTGACTGTGCCATAAGGTTGTGGTGTTCTAGGATAAGAAGGCCTTAGAGGGTTTTCACTGGTTTTCTGAAGGTGTTGCACAGCTTTAGAAGGGCCTCTTAGGCCTTTCTACGATTTTTTGCAGGGCTGTTGTAGAGCCGCAAGGTGACTGGAGTGAGGGTTTGGGATTTAGGGTTGTGGGGTGTCAGGGATCTTTCCAAGAAGTCGCAATACACCAAGATAACTCCAACGAAAACTTTCTCAACCCGCTAAAATCCACATAAACCGGCGAAACACGCCCCCCCCCCCACACAGTGGGTCCGAACCCGCCTACACCCTAAACCCTAGAATACCAACCCTAAAACTGTGACCAAAACCCAACACCCTAAACCCCTAACACCTAAACCCTAAACCTTAAACCCTGTAGAACCCTAAACCCTAACTCATAAACCCTAGACCTTAAACCCTGTAGAACCCTAAACCCTAACTCCTAAACCCTAAACCCTCAACCCTGTAGAACCCTAAACCCTAACTCCTAAACCCTAAACCCTGTAGAACCCTAAACCCTAACTCATAAACCCTGAGGCCACCCCCAATCCGATTTGAGAGTTTCCGGAAAAGAAGGGGTACCTAATTTTGGGGTCCTTATAATAAGGATCCTACTATTTAGGGTACTATATTCTATATTAGGGTCCCCTATGTTCGGAAACTCCCATTTCTGAAAGACCCAGGATTGAACAGGAAACCCTAAACCAACCTCCTAAACCCTAACCCTAAACCCGTAACTCCTGCAGCCCCCATGGCACCCTTAATGGATCCTTAAAAGAAGCCTTAAAGACCCAGGATTGATGCCTTGGATGCAGTGTGGCTGATCGACTTTGCGACTTCCGTAGAGTCGGGGCCCGACTCTTCGAAGTTTAGGGTTTGGGGTTTAGGGTTCAGGGTTCAGGGTTTGTGGTTTAGGGTTTAGGATTTAGGGTTTAGGGTTCAGGGTTCAGGGTTTGAGGTTTGGGGTTTGGGGTTTGGGGTTTAGGGTTTAGGATTCAGGGTTCAGGGTTTGTGATTTGGGGTTTGGAGTTCAGGGTTTAGGGTTCAGGGTCTGGGGTTTGTGATTTGGGCGGTTTGGGGTTCAGGGTTGGGGTTCAGGGTTCAGGGTTCAGGGTTTGGGGTTTAGGGTTTGGGGTTTAGGGTTCAGGGTTCAGGGTTTGAGGTTTGGGGTTTAGGGTTCAGGGTTCAGGGTTGAGGGTTGAGGGTTTGAGGTTTGGGGTTTGGAGTTCAGGGTTTAGGGTTCAGGGTCTGGGGTTTGTCATTTGGGGGGTTTGGGGTTCAGGGTTTGGGGTTCAGGGTTCAGGGTTCAGGGTTCAGGGTTCAGGGTTTGGGGTTTGGGGTTTGGGGTTTGGGGTTTAGGGTTTGGGGTTTAGGGTTCAGTGTTTGAGGTTTGGGGTTTAGGGTTTGGGGTTTAGGGTTCAGCAGCTCTGGTCGAGCAGTATCTAGTCAAGTTCGCTATATTGAGCATAGAATAATACCCACCCACCCAGAGAATCCTAAAACATTAAGAAATAAAAAGTTATATAATACCTTCAGCTCAGTTCAACACCCAAACCTTAGGCCTTAAACCTTAAAGCTCAAACCCCATGGCTCAAACCCTGAAGCCCAAACCCTAGGGCCTAAACCTTCAAGTCCAAACCCTAGGCCCTAAACCCTAAAGCCCAAAACCCTAGGCCCTAAACCCTAAAGCCCAAACCCTAGGCCCCTAAACCCTAAANAAACCTTCAAGTCCAAACCCTAGGCCCTAAACCCTAAAGCCCAAAACCCTAGGCCCTAAACCCTAAAGCCCAAACCCTAGGCCCCTAAACCCTAAAGCCCAAACCCTAGGCCCTAAACCCGAAAGCCCAAACCCTAGGCCCTAAACCCTAAAGCCCAAACCCTAGGCCCTAAACCCTAAAGCCCAAACCCTAGAGCCTAAACCCTAAAGCCCAAACCCTAGGGCCTAAACCCTAGGCCCCTAAACCCTAAAGCCCAAGCCATTCGAAAACAGGCCATAACGTTGGTCCTAACATTGGTCCCCCCTAGGCCCCTAAACCCTAAATCCCAAACCCTAGGCCCTAAACCCTAAAGAACCCTAAAGCCCAGCCACCGGCCATTCGAAAACAGGCGAAAACATGCCATAACATTGGTCCCCCCAGGCTCGGCCATTCGAAAACATGCCATAACATTGGTCCCCCCCATTCGAAAACATGCCATAACATTGGCCCCCCATTCGAAAACATGCCATAACATTGGTGCCCCCATTCGAAAACATGCCATAACATTGGTCCGGCCATTCGAAAACATGCCATAACACCGGGGGGGGTCCATTCGAAAATCGGCTCGAGAACGGGGGTCCCATTCGAAAACATGCCATAACATTGGTGCCCCCATTCGAAAACATGCCATAACATTGGTCCGGCCATTCGAAAACATGCCATAACACCGGGGGGGTCCATTCGAAAATCGGCTCGAGAACGGGGGTCCCATTCGAAAACATGCCATAACATTGGTGCCCCCATTCGAAAACGTGCCATAACATTGGTCCGGCCATTCGAAAACATGCCATAACACCGGGGGGGTCCATTCGAAAATCGGCTCGAGAACGGGGGTCGCCATTCGAAAATTTCCCATATGGTTTAAATATACATTTGAAAGAGAGGGTTCAGGGTTCAGGGTTGAGGGTTTGAGGTTTGGGGTTTGGAGGTCAAGGTTTTGGGTTCAGGGTCTGGGGTTTGTCATTTGGGGGGTTTGGGGTTCAGGGTTTGGGGTTCAGGGTTCAGGGTTTGGGGTTTAGGGTTTAGGGTTCAGTGTTTGAGGTTTGGGGTTTGGGGTTTAGGGTTTGGGGTTTAGGGTTCAGGGTTCAGGGTTGAGGGTTTGAGGTTTGGGGTTTGGAGTTCAGGGTTTAGGGTTCAGGGTCTGGGGTTTGTGATTTGGGGGGTTTGGGGTTCAGGGTTCAGGGTTTGGGGTTTTGTGGTTTGCTTTGGGGTCTAAGAGGGTCAGCTACAGAGGGCGTATTATTGGGGTCTAGGATGCGTCAACGCAGGTTTCATAAAAACTTGACAAAGGAGTTCGATCGGTTTGAGAGGACATGATGGGGCTTGATGCATGGTTTAGGGTTTTAAGGGCTTTTCGATTTAAGAAACCTAAACCCCGCAGTCCCACAGGCTTTGTGCATTCGATGCCTTATACACAAACACTCAGGCATTCCGTCGAGGTCAGCGCTAGCTTTTAACATGGTCAGTACTAGCCACTCCGGACCTCATGAACTGTGAAATCGACCGTGCAAGACATGTCACATGCCTCATGGGTGGGCACTGCGCAAAGTCAGTCTGAAGGTCTCGAAAGTTGGGATTAGAGCTGTGGATCATTTTCGGGTTCAGGGTTTCGGCTTTGTGGTTTGAAGGAGATCCTGGCACCCCGAAACACCCTGCCCGAAGACCTTCACCCCTGAACTCTGAAATGCCTTCAACCCTAAATTCCCCCAAACCCTAGACGTAGGCTGGCTGAAGCACTACCTGAACCGTAGCAAATCAACATGTCTAGTTCCTTACTGTGAGCTTCCTCAATGGGTAGTGTAGGAACCTGATGAAGCAACCCTGGACCCAGAAGCCCCATAATAGTAGGATCCATACAAGGAGCCCTAATAAAGACCCAGGGTTTCTTAATCAGGTTCCTATGGTAAAGTTTTCAAGTACACCCCCAGAAGCTTCAGCTTCTCCCTGAGACCCAAACTTTCCCCTAAACCCTAAACCCTAAATCCTAACCCCTAAATCCTAAACCCTAAACTCTGCCTTCCAGCAGTTCGTGAGGAACTGGTTGGACTTCAACAGGTCAGGCCAGATGTTCACACTGAAGTTGCGAGACACGGAAGTCTTGATCACATCGGCTGCCTTGGAGGTCCTTCAGGCCGACGCAGATGAATGGAGGACAGATGAGATCCAAGGGAGGTATCACCAGGGCCTCGGGGAGACACGGCAGTTTTGGTGGAAGCCATCGGGTCCCCCACAGGTTGAGGACCTGCGCCCCCAGCGGGCGGTGCGGGCACTCGTGGTTCTCGAACCTCGATGCAAATCCCTCGGCATCGGAAACCGAGTCGGCGCTGAAGGCTGCAAAGTTTACAACGGCCTTGAGATGGATCAATCCGCTGCTCCACGATCTCTACCATTTGGTCGAAAATTTTGAAGAACAACATCTAGTTGCAACTTGTTCTTCCACGAGGGGCAAGGAGCAGCTGTGATCCTCAAATTGCCCAAGGCCTTTGAGATGTTGTGTTAACACTAAAAGACAGTAATGACAATAACACTAACCGTTCTATCTGCAAATCCCTTTCCCCCACTGCCGGGTTGGCAGTCTGGGGGTTCAGGTTTTGGGGTTTCACGAGGGTCCTTGCGCCCCAAACCCTCCAATCAATAAAGCCTGAACCCTCTAACTCCAATGCCCCAAAAGCAGAATCCGAAATTGCATCCAAACAGCTCTGCAGTCGAAACTCTGGCCCCAAGATCATGGCAAGAAAGGCTGCCGCTCTTCACTGACATGTGCAAGTTCGAGATGGCGTGCCTCTTCGAGTATGCCTGGCGCCCAGGGCTCCGTCGTTTACATGGATACTCCAACATCCCTTTAACGAAAAGACTTCCGTGAATTATAGCAGTCTCTTAAATATGAGACCTGGATATTGGCGTCTCTGGGGTGGTAGCACTTGTCATGATCGCTGCGATAGTCAGCATCGCCATCATCTTCATCCCCGTCATCCTCGTCATGCTCGTCATCCTCGTGATCCTCATCCCGATCCCCATCCCTCTCCCCCATCCCCATCCCCATCCCCATCCCCATCCCCCACCCCCATCCCCCACCCCCATCCCCATCCCCATCATCATCATCATCGTCTTCATCATTATCATCATCATTATCATCATCATCATCATCCTCATCCTCATCGTCATCCTCATCATCATCACCATCACCATCACTCATCAGCAACACCATCACCATCATCATCGCCATCACCACCATCATCATCAACGCAGCCCGGATTTGAATCTATCGGTTCCAGGTTCAGGGTTTGTGGTATAAGATTTAGCGTTCAAGTCATTTTCAGCTCCAGGATTCACGGTGCACCTGGAGGGTCGAGTGAGCTAGGTAGTTGTGATATCAGGCCCGACAAGGTAAGGTTTTAGGGTTTAGGGTCTATCGGCCCTTTTAGGTCTAAGATTTTTGAGCAAGTTTTGGGCTCCGCGGTGTCAGGGTTTTGGGGAACTCTAAACGCCCCATCCTGACACCCGAAGTCTCCAAGTTCAAGCACCGGCACATTTAACCGAAGACTTTTCGAAGCCCCAAGCAAAAATCGCTAACAGCTTTGGGTTTACGGTTTAAAGGGGGTGTAGGGGTTTGGGGGTTTTAGGGGTTTACGGGTTTCGGGGTTTAGGGGTTTAGGGCTTTGGGGCTTGGGGGGTCAAGCCCAAATGCCTAAACCCTGAACGTTACCGAAACTTTTCACCTGGGCGTTCAGACCCGCAACCCTTACATAAAAAAGCTCTTCTAACGCCACCAAGAAACCTGCATAATTAAAGTCTCGTAAACCTTCTCGAAGCCCTATGCCCCTACGAATCCCTCGTCAATTGTACTGAAGTTCCCTAAACCCTGAGCTCCCTTGACAATTCTGTATCTAGCTTTATAGAGTTCTACAGACCCTAGACCTTCATAGAGTCCTAAAAGAACCCTCAACCCTCAACCCTAAACCCATAGAGTCCTAAACCTAAACCCTAGACCCTAAACCCGTAGAGTCTTGAAAGAACCCTAAACCCTAAACCCATAGAGTCCTAAAAGACCCTAGACTCTAAACCCTAAACCCATAGAGTCCTAAAAGATCCCTAAACCCTAACCCCTAAACCCATAGAGTCCCGACTCCCTAGCGCATATCTTGCCAAACGCCGAGGCAACGATTCCGATTACACCGAAGCTATTGGTTGAGCCCCGCCCCCCCAGAGTTCTTTTGGTGCCTTGAGAGGGTTCCTTTTGAGAGTTCTAGGATCCCATTCAAGGATTTTTGTTTTGAGTTTGGGTTCTTAGGGTTTAGTGTGTTTACGGTTTTAGTGTTTGGGTTGTTTAGGGATCTGTGGGACTTTTTAGAACATGGCTTTATAGGGTGTTGTAGCCTATTTGTTTTTTTGAGGTTTAAGCGTTTAGGTCAGCTAGAGATTTAAACCCTAAACCCTAAACCCTAAACCCTAAACCCTTTGTGGAACTTGGGCATTCAGGTTTCGGAATTTGGCGTATTCAGTCGTAGGGTGTGGGACTCAAGGGCTTTATGTTTCAATTCCTACGGTTGATGGACAAAATCCTGCATGATCCATAATAAGGAATATACCATAATTCCCATAGTTTAGGGTCCTTAAGGTAATGCAGGATTTTGTCCATCAGCCGTAGTTATTTTGGTTGAGGGCCAGTTTGGTTGTTAGGTGTTCGGGTTCAAGTTCTTGGTTTAAGCTTAGGGTTCAGTCGTTCTTGATTGAACTGTGGGATTTAAGGTCTGGCGAATGGGGCTGAGGCCCAGTACTTTTGGGTTTGTAGGGGTTTAGGGCCTTTGGTTGCGGTTTGGGTTCATGGTCTAGAATGGAGCGGTTCATGGGATTGTGAAACAAATATGACAAATCCCTAGACTTGGCTTGAGTTTCCCAGACGTGCTCCCTGCAAAAGCTACTGTACGATATCTGCTTTGTCAGATTCACAGCGCGCATGAATGAACTATGACCGCTTGATACATGCAGGCATTTCCGTTCACAAGAACACCTCCTCTTCGTAGTCGCAAGTGCTCTCTCAGTAGCCCGAGGTGCTTGGCACTCATCCTTCAGCCCTTGATGCACTTAAAGCGCAATCTCTAAGCCCTCAATCGTGTCGATTTCAAAATTTTGGGGTTTGCGAGCTTTTTTTGGGCTTCGGCAGCATAGAATTAGGGTGTAGGGTTTAGGCTTGGGTTTGGGATTCAGGGTTTAGGGTTTAGGGTTTAAGGTTTCGGCTTGGGTTTGGGATTCAGGGTTCAGGGCCAAGGATGATAAAGAGTGAACTGCAATGAACCCAGACAGAAGCTTTCTTCCCGTGAAATGAATAGAGACGTCGGTCGAGGTGCCGTCAAGAAGGGATCCCTAATTGCAAGGCTGCTGTATCGGACCCTGTTTCGTTTCGATACAGAACCCCTAGTATCGACGCCTTAATAACTAGAATAGGGTTTTGGGGCCCCTTATACTAGAATTATAATAAGGAGCCCCCAAAATAGTATTGGTAAGTTTTTCGGCCCCTTTATTAAACCCCAAACCCTGGTGATACCGGATCCCTTTTTGCTGCTGGCTCTTCTGAAGGTTCGCCTCCACACAGGAGCCGCAGACGGCTTTGATTCGAGTCTCCAGAGGGTTTTACAAGGGCTTTCTCGCAAGGTTTTAGGCTGTGACAGAGTCAGGGCTAAGGGCTTAGCATTTTTTTCTGGCTTTGGGTTTTAAGATTTAGGCTTGAGGGTTGTAGGATAGAAAATGGTCAAAAATGGCTATGTCTGGTGCCTGGTACCCGCTGTTCCCAGGTTAGTATCAGGTCCGTTCCCATCTTGGAGAGCAGCCTAGACCCTAACCCTCAATCAAGGCGCCCTAAACCCTAAATCCCTAAACTCTAAACCCTAAGCCCGCCTCAGCCCCTCAACCCTCCAACTTTTAACGTCACTTGGGACAGTTAGGATCCCTCAATAAACTTCCTTAATTGCAGCGGCCCTTCGAACCAACTGGGGTTAGGCTTTAGGGGTTTGGGGTTCAGGGTTTAGGGTTTACGGCTTTGGATTTGGCATTCGTAAACTTAAGGCACTGGCCGCCCACGCTTAAGCCCCTCGACCTCGATGGCGCAGAGAAAGGCTCGTGCATGGGAGGGGATCCCCAGAGAGCCCAATACCCCTTAATTAAGGAATATAGCCTAAATCATAATATGAAGCCCTATATAATTTAAGCCATATTCCTTAATTAAGGGATCCCTTGGGCTCTCTGGGTCACCCATGCCTGGCACCGGCGCCGTTGCCGGCATCCTTGCCGAGAAGGAGCGGGAAAAGCGGAGGCCTGCTGACTCCTCTCCGGTCATAGACCGCACCCCGGACCCAGGCTCAGGGCCATCGAAACCACCCCCAGGCTCAGGACCGGGGGGGGCGATGGACAAGGGAGTGGTTTTGACAGGTTTGTTCCAAGAAGCTCTGCGGAATCTACAGAGCTTCTGAAGCCGCTCTGCTGAGGGCCCTGCAGCAGCCAGTGCAGCAGTCTTCCGGCTGGAGCCAAAGGCGGAGCGGTGATTCGTTTGGGTTTAGGTTTAGGGTTTAAGGGGTTTAAGGGGTTTAAGGGGTTTAGGGTTTAGGGGATAGGTGACAGGGTTTTCTTGGGGATGGAGTCTGCGAGCTACAGGGGTGCAGTTGTAGGCAAGGGTTTCGGTTATTTTACGTCAGGGCAGACGGTTCGCTGAGGTTGCCGTTTTTTTTGTAAAGGGCCCTTCGGTCGGCGTATTGGTTCCCTAACCCCAGCCCTAAACCTGGAACCCAACCAGGGACAGCCTGCGACCCTCGACCCTAACCCGAAGCCTTCAACCCCAAACCTTAGACCCTAAACGCATGTCGGACCGGCAAATTGAACATGCCCTAGACAACAAGGCCAGGGGAGGCAGGGCAGGGCGGGAGAGGACGGGAGGGCCAAGTGGGTTAGAAACGCCAAAACCACAAAACTGCAGAATTGTGATGGGGGGGGCCGTCTGCCCTGCTTCGCTGCCCACGCTGCTTCTTTCTGCCTTGGTCCAACTCTTGCCCCTCATAAAAAAGGCTTGAAGACAAGAGGAACACTGTGGAATGAGTTTAGAGCTAACCCCAAAAAGGAACAAGTTTGGGCGGTCTGGCCGCCTAAGACGGCGTGGGTGGGAAAACTACAGAAAAGCCCTCGAACATCGGCACCCTGAACCCTGAACCCTACTTACTATGTCCCCAGAGTGTTTCAGTTCCCAGGTGTTCTGAGGCACTGTGACTTTGAGTTCGGGTTTATAAGGTTTGGGGTTTAGGGTTCTTAACGTTGCCTGTGGATCTTAAAACATGATCCATGGACACCTATGCGCGTAACACCAAACTTCGTCACCCTGACTCATCGGGGTTGAGGGCTTAGGATTAACGGCATCAGCCCTAACCCTCAAGCTGCGAGCCCTCTAGTCCTTACAGCCCTAACCCCTCAAGCCTAAAGCATTAGCCCGTACGCTCCGACGCAAAAAGAGCCCTCGACTCTGAAACCTTCGAGATTAGGTTCCAGGCTTTAGACCCAGACAAGCCTTCGTTTCACAGCCTCTCTTCGGGGTACTTGGACATTGAATCCTCATACAAACCCTTATAGAACCCTTTCAGAAGCCATCTACTTCAATTCCAAATAAATTCCGTAAACAACAACACTTAGACCCTAAACCCTACACCCCCGAAGCCCTAAACCCCTCAACCCGAAACCCTAAAGCGCTAAACCCTCAAACACTAAAGCCCTAAACCCTTAAACCCTAAACCCTACACCCCGAAGCCCTATAAGCTTGAAGCCCTAAACCCGTAAACCCGTAGCCCGTAAGCCACAACACTCTTGGAGGAAAGCGCCTGGTCCGAACTGAATGTGGGGGACTGGCTTCGCTGGGGCCCCCGGTGTTGCGACTGTAGGGGAGCCCAAAGGTTTGGAGGGCACCCTTAAGGCTTCTTGCAAGGATCCATAAAGGGTACCATGGGGGCTGCAGAAGTTACGGGTTTAGGGTTAGGGTTTAGGAAATTGGTGTTTAGGGTGGAGGGTTTAGGGGTTTAGGGTTTAGGAGGTTGGTGTTTAGGTTCGAGGGTTTCCTGTCGAAGATTGGAGGTCTGGGGCTTGGTTTGGACGGTGCTTTCAAGGGCTCTTGGAAGGGATCTTTTGGGGGGTGCCATGGGAAACTTGGGCTTTCGGTTTTTTGGGGGGGTTTAGGAGTTTGGGGTTTGTGTTTTCAGAGTTCAGAGTCTGGGTTTGGTGGTCCAAAGTTTTTACGGTGGGGTTTCTACGGTTTAGATGTATCTGTTGGTTAGGGAGGTCTTGAGTGTTGAAAGCTCCGGAGATTTGAATTTGGGGCTTGGGGTTTCTCGGGTTTGTGACCCTAAACCCTAAACCCTAAACCCTAAACCCTAAACCGTAAGACAGTTGAGGAGCGAGGGGCTCAGGGGTCAGGGAATCGGGACCGCAGGCAGGTTTGGTGAATTTCGAGCGTTTTAGGGTTTAGGGTTTTGTCTTTGCAGGTTTGCGCTTTTGCTTGGTGGAGTGTTGGTTGTTGTCTACTTGTCGATAGCTTAACTTAAACCCTCAAAGTTGTCTCAGCGCAGGCTGTTAGGGTCTGCCGACCACGGACACTGAAAGGCCGTTAAGGAAGGTTAAGAAACGTGCGGTTTAGGGTGTAGGGTTTGCGGATCCCAATCAGGCTTAAGTTTCCGCTACAAATCCTGAATAGAGGTTTTGAAGGAATACGCCTTGAATTTCATTTAGGGGCTTTGGTGGCAACCCAGGCCGCAAATCCTCAACCTAAAGTTGGTGGTTAGGGTTATTTCTGAATCCCAACGCCCCCAAAACCCAAACCTCTAGGCAACCCTCAACCTACACCCCTGAACCCTAAACCCGGAAGGCAAAACAGTAAATCTTATTCTTTCGAAACCCCAGCCCCTCTCCCACTCCATTTTCATGAATCCACCCCTCCCGGTCCCCAAGCAACAGATCATACAATGACCTAAACCTTGAACCCAGAACCCTGGACTCAGAACCCTAAACCCTAAGCTTAGACCCGAAACCCCAACGCAGGAGTGGACCAGAAGACGGCTGAGATTCTCCTCAACCTCCTCGTGGCGGGAAGCTGAGCAGTTCCTGACATAGTTTAGGGTTTACGGGGTTTTTGGTTCTAGGGTCTACCTTAACCTACCAAAACCTACAAAAAAGTAGGGTCCCTATAAATTCCCTATTAGGGTTTATAATAAGAACCTACAAAAAAGTAGGGTCCCTATAAATTCCCTATTAGGGTTTATAATAAGAACCTACAAAAAAGTAGGGTTTGGTAGCTTAAGGTAGGTATCGATTGTAGAAGCCCCTCAGCCTCTAAGTTGGGGAGCCGCGGTTTAGGGTTTAGGGTTTAGATCTTAGTCGGGTTCGACAGCTTGGGGTTAGGGCTGTGGGAGGCAGTGGCTGGAGACTGGACCGGCAAGGGGCTAGTTAGGACGTTACACTTAGATGATTTGATAAGGCTTCGGCAGGCTTTGTAAGGGCCGCAAAAAGTTGTTTCTTAGGGCTTTGCGCGGAATTTTGTTTTGTAAGGCCTCTGTTAGATTCGCATCTTCGGTGGAAGGTGTCTGAGTCTCGAAGAGAAAGGTTTCGCACGATCTGCTGAGGGGATCAGTGGGTTTAGCGAGAGGGTTTGGGGATTTAGGGGTTTCGGGTTTAGAGGTTTGGGGCTTTAGTGTGGGGTTCAGGGTGTAGGGGTTTGGGATTCAGGATTTAGAATTTTAGTTTTTAGGGAAGCCAAGGCTATTTCAGCGGTTGGATTGCATGTAAGGCCAAGGGTTCAGGGTTTAGGTGCTAGGAGTTTCCGAAATTAGGGGTACCGTATTTTGGGGCTCCTTATAATAAGGATCCCGCTATTTGGGGTACTATATTAGGGTCCCCTATTTTCGGAAACTCCCAGTTAGGGCTTATGGTCGGATTACATGGTTGTGGGCTCTCCATGCTTCAAAACGCTGGGGGTCGGCTCCTCGTTCGTATGTACGCTGCAAATCTACCAGTGCCATCACAAAGCCTACACGCTAAACCTGCAACCCTAAAGCCTCATAATATACGGGCCTCAGGAACTACCAATAAGTTTTTTGGGGATTCCTTGGCACCAAAACCTTATTCTAATAATTACGGCCCCTATAGTACATAGAAATTCCTAGGCTCCCAGCCCAGCGCAGCCCTTTTCGGATTTGGTGGGATTCTGGGCTTAGGCTTTGGGGTCGGGATTCGGGTCTATACAAATTGTTAAGGGTTTGAGTGCCGATAAGTTTTGAGCAGTTTTGACCCTAAACCCGGAACCCAAAACCGTCCTTTGCTGTACCTGCAGTTGGAAAAGAACCCCTCAAAGAAAAGAAAAATCGTCCTTGCGTTGCATGCTCGGGGTCTGGGCTGGGCTGGGCTGGGCCCTACAGCCGGAACCAGCAAACTTAGGGTTTAGGGGTCTGGTGCCAGGGCTGTAACAGTCTTAGGTCTTAGGGTTTAAGGCTTTAGGATTTTACTCTTTCATTTTGTTTTCTTCTCTCTCCCTGTCCTGTCCTCTGTTCTGTCTCTCTGTCTCTCTGTCTCTCTGTCTCTCTGTCTCTCTGTCTGTCTCTCTGTCTCTCTGTCTCTCTGTCTCTCTGTCTCTCTGTCTCTCTGTCTCTCTGTCTCTCTGTCTGTCTCTCTGTCTCTCTGTCTCTCTGTCTCTCTGTCTCTCTGTCTCTCTGTCTCTCTGTCTCTCTGTCTCTCTGTCTCTCTGGCTCTCTGGCTCTCTGGCTCTCTCTCTCTCTCTCTCTCCTTCTCTTTCTCTCTTTATATATCTTTTTTCTCAAACAGGCAATAACGGTCCCTTGCAGTCCCAATTACCGCTACGCTCTAACTTACCTTGAACCCCGAATCGCTGAGGCGCTGCCAAAGGATAGACTCGAAGGCGAGACACACAATGTGCTCTGTGCGTGTCTCTGTGTGCAAGAATAATCGAGCGTGGTTTAGGAGGGTTTAGGGTTCAGGGTTTAGGGTTTAGGGTTTAGGTTTTAGGGTTTAGGGGTTTAGGGTTTAGGGTTCAGGGTTTAGGGTTTAGGTTTTAGGGTTTAGGGGTTTATTTTTAGGGGTTTAGGGGTTTAGGGTTTATGGGAGGGATGTCCCAAACCCTAAACCCGCAACCCTCAAGTCTGAACCCAACATCTGAAGCCTTTTGGGGGCTTAGTAAGGCTAGTAAGGGTTCCTAAAGGGCTCCTTAAAGGGATCTCTAGGGCCCCTTAAAGGGATCTATAGGGTTTAAGGTTAGGGTTTACTTGAAGGGGCAGGGGACTTAGTAAGTAGGTTATAAGTAGAGTTACAAGTGCCCTTTATGGAGGTACCCGAATTGTAGCCCTACTTATAACCAACTTACTAAGTCCCCTACCCCTTCAAGCAGGGTTTGCTGGAAGTAGGTACAGTGATACTAGCTAACGTTCTAGAGGAGGCTCAGATCTTACGAAATTCTGTGGAATGTTATGGGATCTCACAAGGTTGTCTACTGAGTACCAGAGACAGTCTGCCTGGGAGTCTTAGCGAAGACAGTTTAGGGTTTTTGATGTTCAGAACTCCCGCGGACTTACACAGAATGATATCCACCAGCCAGTTGCCCTCGACCCTAAAACCCTCAAGCCTCTAAGACCCCTAGCTGGTCGAGACCCGATAGGGGGTGTGTCTAGATTCCTTTAAGGCTTCCTTTAAAAGTAAAACTTGAAGGTGCCTGTACGTATATGGGAGTTTCCGAAAATAGGGGCCCCTTATATAGTACCCTAAATAATCGGATCCTTAGTATAAGGACCCTAGAATAAGGTACCCCTAATTTTCGGAAACTCCCATAAGAGTTCCGATAAGGTTTCCTTTATGGGGTGTCCTCCCGAACCCTAAGCCCTTCGTGGGGGGTCCTCGGGTCTTTCTTGGCCCAGTGGGTTTCGGGTTTAAGGTTTAGGGGTTTAGGGTTTAGGGGTTTAGGGTTTAGGGTTTAGGGGTTTAGGGGTTTAGGGGTTCAGGGTTTAGGGTTTAGGGTTTAGGGTTAGGGTTTGCAGCTTGATTGTTTGGGGTTTACGATTTGGGTCCTGCAGAAGACGCCCAAGGTCGCTGCAACTGGCCCGAAAAATCCGTTAGCCCGAAAGCCCCAAGTCCTAAACCCTAAACCCAACAGAACCTTACCCTAAACCCTAAACCGCTTACCCTGAAAGTCCGAGACCTTAAGCTTCAAACCTCAACTAGGTTCTCCAGTAGTACCCTTTTCCCTTTTT
Source organism: Symbiodinium sp. clade A Y106 (assembly GCA_003297005.1). Classification (NCBI taxonomy): domain Eukaryota; class Dinophyceae; order Suessiales; family Symbiodiniaceae; genus Symbiodinium; species Symbiodinium sp. clade A. Next base: position 168,348 of record BGNK01000894.1, read on the forward strand.
CTTTTTGGGCTCCCTTATTCAAACCGAATAGTAGGAAAAAGGGTACCCTTATTATTCAGGGCTACTGGGGAACCTAGTCAAAGACCCGTAAGTTTTCAGCCTGCGCCCCGCTGTAGCCAGGACTCTCACAGAATGATCTGGAGAAGCTCATCGACGAGGCCTGCAGGTTATCCTTTAACTAAGCTGGGCTTTGGAGTCCCATACTTTAATACTTTTGTCTGAAAGGAACCATTATGAAACAAGAGTTTGTACTGTTTTCTCCCTGGTTACTTAAAAGCCCAGGCTATCTGTATTTTGCTAGGACCTAGGGTAGGCCCCTATTCCCTTTTTTTAGGGTTCAGGTTCCCCTATAAGCCCCTTTAAACCAAAAAGGGGCACCCTTTTGCATTCCTAGGTTACTCTTGGGTCTAGTTTGAGTTTCGCAAAGTACGGGACCCTGAGATGAAGCCCAAATCCTTCACGAGCCAGCAGTCCGAACTCCCCGTCAGTGATGTTTTGCTCCTACTTGAAGGGGCAGGGGACTTAGGTAAAGTTGGTTATAAGCAGGGTTATAATTAGGGTAAGTCCATTTAGGGCACTTTTAACTCTTCTTATTCCCTGCTTTAAGTCCCCTGCCCCTTCAAGTCAGCCTAAAGCCTGATCCCACATGCAATCCCGAGTGAGGGGGGGGTCTGGGGTTTAGCGGTCGTCGGCGTCGTGCATGGGAGAGCAGACCTGTTTGCTTCTTAGCCTAAAGCCTCAAGAAAGTTTTCGAGACCTACTTGGAGTGGCAGGGGACTTAGTAAGTAGGTTATAAGTAGAGTTATGCGTGCCCTAAATGGAGTTACCCTAATTATAACCCTACTTACAACCAACTTACTAAGTCCCCTGCCCCTTCAAGTACACACTCTAGTCACTCTAGACCATAGACTCCGAACCCCAAGCCCTGACCACTAAGCCACTAAGCCCTGAACCCAAAACCGTAAGCCCGAAGGCCTCAACCCTAAACCCTAAACCGAGACTCTTAAGCGCGATAGCCCTAGTTCCTTGATCCCACGACAGGTCGTCAGCAAGAGTGGCAAGGCGCCACGGAAGCAGAAAGCCATGACCGGGCCCCAGATGCCACAAATTCGCAGGGGTGAGTTGGGAGAGAAATAAAGCAGCCTGAACAAAATGCCAAGAGCTTCTTGTGGGTTTCCCTGTATTCACAAACTGCAGACATTCCCAAAACCACTAGTCTAACTGTTCAGGCTTCGATATTATCACTTTGTGCAGGTGCTTTGAAGGCTGAAGACTTTGCCCCCAAAAACCCTGAACCTCACAGTTTTTTCGACAGTGGGAGTCCATGGAAAAACGCTGCTCCCCCCTCCCCTTCCGAAAAGAAAACCATCCGCCCCAGACTCGAAACCCTAAACCCCTAAACCCTAAACCCTAGACCCTAAACCCCTAAACCCCCCTAAACGACGCTCGATTATACTTGCGCACAGAGACGAAACCCAGAGCCCCACCACCCGAAACCCTTCAGTACCCATTTTTCCGAGAAGGCCCCGAAAGGGCCTCTCAAGCTTGCAAATCTGCTGTTTTCAGTCCTCTGTTTTGCGCCACAGAGAGAGACACCGTCGTAGTAGCAGTAGTAGTAGTAGCAGTAGTAGTAGTAGTAGGTCGTCGTCGTCGTTAGCAGTACCTAAAAGCCCGAAGCCCTCCGTTGTGCGGGGTTTTAAAGGGGCTGCGTAAGGCGAGGGACATAACAAGGTCTGTGTATGGGATATTACGTTTTTTTTTGCACGGCCTCCTAAACTCTAAACTCTAAACCCTAAACCCTAAACCCCTAAACCCCTAAACCCCCAACCCCCAAACCCCAAACCCCAAACCCTACACCCACCGTGTTCTTTTAGCTCTACAGCCCTCCCAGGAGCGAAGTTCGCAGTGGCTTGCGGTTTTGGGATTGAGCCCTGCGCAGCCCTCTTGCCAGGCACCGCGCGCTGAGTGCCCGCTTGGTGGCGGACCCGTCGTTGATGGCCGAGAACTCAGGGTTTAGGGTTAGGAGCTTGGGTTTCCGGTTTAGGTAAGGCACTGCTAATCCTGAACGCCCAACCGTAGTTAGGGTTTCAGGGCTTGGGGTGGGATCCTAAACCCTAAACCCTAATCCAAATCGGGGTGTAGTGTTTCGGGCTGCAGGTTTAGGGTTTAGGGCTCCGGATGAGGGCAAAAATTCCGCAGAGGGCCGAAGTCAGATTCGGAGCGAGCCCCCACCCAGAACCCTGATCTCTTAAGGGGTTTAGGGTTTAGGGTTTAGGGGTTTAGGGTTAAGGTTAAGACTACTGATAATCAAGATATGAGGCTTTTGGGGGTATATTATGGTAGTCTAGCAAAGTTAGCGTGATGAACCTTAGGGCTACAAGTCCTGGCCCTTTTCAGAAATTTCAGGGGGGGCCACAAGATTCAAGGAAGCCCCAGCTGTTGAGCATTGTTGCAGGCCCACCCTAAACCCTAAACCCTAAACCCCTAAACCCTAAACCCCTAAACCCCTAAACCCCTAAACCCCTAAACCCTAAACCCTAAACCCTAAACCCCTAAACCCTAAACCCCTAAACCCTAAACCCTAAACCCCAGACTCCAATCTACCCTAAACCTGACGCTTCCATCCTGAATCCTCAACCGAAGAAGATAAGCATAGCAGCCACTTCAAAACGTATCAAATCTAGAGTCGAAGCTGAGCCTAAAACCCCAAGAGAGTTTAGGTTAGTCTAGTTCGAACTCAAAACCTCCAGAATTCTGAGTCGCAAAACCCCGAGCTGGAGCTGTAAACCGCTACTTCATTCCCAGATCCAACCCCTGCTACTCTACTTGAGCTTTCTACCTTAACCAGGCCTAGGTTACCTTACTTATACCTATAGTCAACCCCTACCACAAGAAGGTTTTGCTGCGAAGTCTTCCCAAGCTTCGGACGCACCTCAACCCTAAACCCTGAACCCCTGAACCCCTAAACCGTAAACCTATCAAAACACCTTAAAACCCCTAAAACCCCTAAACTCTAAACCCTTAAAGCCCTAAACCCTAACCCCTAAACCCTTAAACCCCTAAGCCCTATCCCCTTAACCCCTAAACCCTTATATTAAACCCCTAAACCTAAACCTTGGCCTAAGGAAGCCGCTTTCGCCTACTGCAACAACATCTCCAGTGCGCTGCTGGCCAAGGCCTGCTTTGGGGATTCAGGGCCTTACGGCCTCAGGGCCTTTGGGTTTAGGGTTCCTTTAAGGGTTTCGGATTTAGGGTTTAGGGGCTTCGGGGTTTAAGGGGTTTAGGGATTTCAGGGCTCTGGGGGTTTAAGGTTTGCGGCCGTAGGGTTTAGGGTTTAAGGTTCCTTTAAGGGCTACTATAAGGGAAGGCCTTCTCCAGCACCAGTGCTTTTTGGGGCTTTAGGGTTTGGGCTTTAGGGGTTTGGGGTTTAGGGTTTAGGGGTTCAGGGTTTCGGGTTTGAAGTTTAGAGTTCCGGGAGTTGGGGTTTATGAATTTATGGTGGCTGTAGGGGTTTAGGGTTTTCGGCGGTTTAGGGTTGAGGCTTGGGGCCTCGCACGGCTCAGCCCCGCTGCACATTTACCTTGGTTGGCTCATGATTTTGAGTCTTGGTACCCCAAAACCTTATTATTGCTGTATTGAACCTGCTTATAAACCGCAAGCCCGAAGCCCTAAAACCCTAAGCCCTCAACCCTAATCCACCCCCCCCCCTCCGCCCCTCCCAAAAAGACACCCTAAACTAGGTAGGGCTTTGGGGCATTTTTTATTTTCCCTTATTCGGCTTAAAAGAATTGCATTTACTAATATTTTTCAAAAGCTTTAAAAGCCCCACCTAGTAAACCCAGAGACTCCAATACCCCTTAATTAAGGAATATTCCTTAAATCATATTAGGGAGCCGACTATAATTTGAGGAATATTCCTTAATTGAGGAATATTGGAGTCTCTGGGGTTTCTTTCGAGGACTACATCAAAGACTCCTTGGAGCCGGGAGCCTCAGTTCTGCTGGAGCTCCGCATAACCTGAGGCCTTACTGTAAGCGGTTAAAAGCCACCAAGCCCTAAGCCCTAAACCCTAAGCCCTAAACCTTAAACCCTAAACCCCCACTAATCTAGAGGCCCTTCGTTTGGGGTTTCTGAAGTTGTCAAAGCCCGAAAAGTAAGCCCCAAACGGCCGAGGCTAAAGGGTGTACTGCTTGGGGTTTAGGTGATCGTTACTGATACTCTTGCTTAGCGTTCCTCGATCTATCTCCGCGGGTTCCCGGGGTATGAAAAGTTTGCACAGGAGCGTGTAGGGCTCGGAAAAATTCTCCCATTCATGCCCCCGTCTTGTCCGTATGTATTCCCTAAACCCTAAACCCTAAACCCTAAAGTAGAATAATGGACACGCAGAGCCAATTTTGATTCTTCGGGCCCCTGTGGGTGACAGCGACCCAGCCCTCCGAACTCGGGTAGGCAAAACACTCGATAGTTTTTCTCAAGGTACTTAGTTTAAACTTTTTGGGATAATGAAACCCTGTGCAAACTGAAAGTTTAAGCTTTTTTGGGCTTGTGAGCTCGGCAACTGAGGGTAAAAGCTTTGAGCCCTCACAATAAACCATGTGAAATGAGAGTTCAGAAATCAAAGGCACGCCAAAATAGACCGTGAGAAGTCGGATCCTGATTGTAAGAGATATTGAAATATTCCTTAATTAAGGAATATTCCATAAATCATACTAGGGATCCTACTATAATTTAAGGAAATATTCCTTAATTAAGGACTCTTGGAGTCTCAGGGAAACTCTAAACCCTAAACCCTTTATAGAACCCTTATAGATCCCTTTAAGGAACCCTTAAAGGATCCCTAGAACCCTTATAGATCCCTGATCCCTAGAACCCTTATAGATCCCTTTAAGGAACCCTTAAAGGATCCCTTTAAAGGGGGCGGCTCTGGGAACCTCAGACCGAAGCTACGAGGATCCGCGGGGTGCCTCTGCCGGAGGGCCGGGGAGCTCGCGGAGCGACCTCCCTGCGCTTCTTCATGGAGATTTGCGTGCGGGTCTGAGGACGTATTGGGTTATTAGGGTTTATAGGGTTTGGACAGATTTGTGTGCGGGTCTGAGGACGTATTGTTTTTTTGGTTTAAGGGCTTATAGGGTTTATAGGGTTTCGGGTTATAGGGTTTAGGGTTTAGGATTTATAGGGTTTAGGGTTATAGGGTTTAGGGTTTAGGGTCTGAGGATGTACCTGTAGCCGAAAAGACCTACCTTTTTGGGCTTCCTTGTTATAGTTTCTGTATGTAGTTCGTTGAAAGGCACTTCTTTTGTGGCCACAGGTAGGGTTGTTGAGGGTTGCAGGGTGTTTTCGGCTACAGTTACAGGGTTTGGACAGATTTGTGTGCGGGTCTGATGGTGTACTTCAAGGATCATGGGACGGGTTATAAACATTGCGCATGGGTCTGAGGGTGTAGGGTTATAGAGGTATGGGGTTGACGGTGTTGGGCAAAAGGGTACAGTCAATTGTAGGGTATTGGGTTTTGGGGTTTATCGGGTTGAGGGTTCAGGGTTTAAGGTTATAGGAATACAAGGTTATGGGGTGGCAGGGTTTAGGGTTAATGCATGGTTATAGGGGTTAGGGCTTGGGTTTTCGGGGCTTTACAAGGTTGTTTGTTAAATGTGTTGTTATCTAATCTTGGAAAGGGTCTTATGAAGAAGCGCTTGAGAAGGGTCAGAAGTGCCTTAGTCGGAATTGCAGACAGGCGCGCTTTACAAGGGTTTATATGGTTTCACAAGGGCTTTTTAATTCTTGGATCTTAGGAGGTGATTTAAAGAGTAGGGTTATGAGTAAGGTAGCTACAGTTATAGCCATGCACCCCACAGCCTTGCAAAGTCGCGTGGTTCCCCGAAGACCTACGGCTCTGTTTGGGACGTAGAGAGTATGGAGAGTTGGATTTCGGAACTAGACCCTAAACCCGAGACCCCAAACCCTAAACCCTAAACCCTAAACAGGCCCTAAACCCCAAACCAAACACGAAAGCCTTAAACCTGCAGGTCCCTGAGCAATGAGCAGAGTCCCTAAGGCCAAAACGAGTGCATCTAAGGATCCTTAGTTGATACTTATAATCTATAACTCCATCCTTAAGAGGCGGAAATAGTTATTCAAGTTCATTGCTGGATTTCTTTGAGCCTTCTAAGCAACTTATGAAAGGGTCAGGGAGGGGACCTCGGAAGTGGGATATAGTAGTTGGGGTCATGTGTGCCCAAAGCGGCGTTATCTTAACACGACCCTACGAAGCACTACTGCAAACGCTAAAAAGGCCCTTCGGCCTCGAATCACCCAGAGACTCCAATATCCCTTAATTACGGAATATTCCTTAAAATGTAGTAGGATCCCTAATATGATTTAAGGAATATTCCTTAATTAAGGGGTATTGGAGTCTCTGGGCAAGTCAGCATCCAGAGGCCTCAATTCGCCGCTTCATGTGCAACGACATCCTCACAGTGCTCCGCGAGCTTGCCTGACACGGGTTGGGGGGATAAGGGCATGTGGTTTAGTGCTTGGGGTGTATGGCTTTTGGGGTTTACAAGTTTAGGAGCGCGTTTTGCGGCGTTTGGATTAGTGTATAAGGCTCAGGATGCTGTGTTTTGTATCTACGTTCTTCAAAAGAGTTCTTAGCCTTTTGCAGGTTCTACGCAAGACAGTTCGCAGGCTTTGGCATTATTCTGTTTACTGTTGCTTGTTCATTCTTAAGGTTTTCCGGCTTGCTCCTGTTATAACGTATCTGCGAAATCCTTGTCGTGCTTAACCCTCTAAGAGGAGAGGACGCATCAGCATGGTTGAAATAAAGTTGGGGCCGATATCCGATAGCGTTGACATACGTATCGGGGTTAGACGGTGTTTTCGGGTTTTGTTGAGCTGTAGGATCATCGTTGTCTCCAGTGTGTCCGGCTCACCGGAATTATGGGACGTGAAGATTTTTGCAAGACGCCCTGAACCCTAACCCCGTAGCCTAAAACCCAAACCCTCCCTAAACCGTCGGTTTCACTTGGAGTCTTTTTGGCCTGCAGGGGTGGACACGGTACCCGAACCCGAAAGATACAGTTTCTGATGCTTCTCAGGACTCCTTCCGCGCATTACGCAACCCTGAGCTCAAACCGTTTACCCTCCGATCGAACTTGGTTTTCAAACCCTAAACCCTAAACCCTAAACCGTAAACCGTTTTTTCAACGAGCCCTGATGCAGAAACACCTGAGATCAACAAATCCGGGGCCTGAGCCTTTGTCCGGAACCTTATCTTAAGTTTAGGGTTTGGGGTTTAGGGTTTAGGGTTTAGGGTTTAGGGGGCTTGATAATGAGACCAGGGTTTTGGGTCCCGTTTTTGCTAAAATTTTTCTTGCCGATGGATCTATCGTGACGTGGGGTGAGCCTGGCTTCGGTGGAGACAGCTGTGCCGTGCAGGAACAGCTCCAAAGCGCTCAGCACATTCAATCTTGTGTACACAGTCTATTCTGTCGCAGTCGGGCATACACGGAAAATCAACACGTTACCCTGGTCCCTAAAACCCTAAACCTTGAAACCCTAAAGCCCAAAACCGCTAAAGCCCTAAAGCCCCAAACCCCACCAGCCAGGCAGAGCAACAAGGGACAGCTTGCACTGGCGGACACGCTGTCATTGCAGCTCTGGTTGCCTTTCCTGAGGCTCCTGGATATTGTCGGAACGAGCTGCAGTTTAAGGGTTTGGGGTTTCGGGTTTATTTTTTAGTAGGAGCTCTTAAGCATTATTTGTTCATAGTTTTTTTGTTACGGTAGCACTCCAAGAAATCATGAAACGTGTGCGAAAGGATGTTGGAATGTCTTAAGAATATCAAAAGCAGCACCTAACCAATCGCCACGATGTTGGGGATCATCGCAGACAGCAGCCCTCGAGCAAGGACCCTAAGCCTTAAACCCCCAAGAGAGGACCAAAAATCTCCACACCCTAAACCCCTAAACCCCTAAACCCCTAAACCCCTAAACCCTAAACCCCAAAAAGCCCTCACAGTCCCCCCATAAGCCTTGAAGCCGGACAGCTTAAACAGCAACTGGGCGAGGCTGAGGGCTTTGTATTATTTCCCTGGGTTTAGGGTTTAGGGCTTTAGGGTTTAGGGCGTTAGGGTTTAGGCTTTAGGGTTTAGGGTTTAGGCCTTAGGGTTTCGGGTTTAGGGTCGGGGTTTAGGGTTTAGGGGGTTGGGCTCCCAGCAGCCCCTTTACCGGCCTCTCCTTAGGATTTGTAAAGCTTCTGTTATACTTATTGTTCAAATCCGAGGAATCGTCCAACATGGTCTTTGTATTCTGGGTTTAAAAGACTTATAGGTTACACCATCGAGTGGTCCTGGCGACAGACTTTCCTCCGACGTCCTAAGCTTACAGGGGTTTAGGGTTGAGGTTTTAGGGTTCTGGGTTGGATGTACAGTTATAAGTCGATCGCCAGTGAAAGAGGGAGCCGAATGATTACTAGTTCTATTTCTCAGGGTTCTCGAGTTTCATTATACTATACATGGGTGGTTGTCAAAATTATGGTCCCTTTTTGGGTCCTTATTATAATACGGCACCTATTATTTAGGGCACCATAATTTTGACAACTACCCACATAACGCACCCCCTGCCCTGAAGCTTAAACCCGATCCCCTATCGTAAGCTTCCCCAGGCCCGATTCCTATTGTTAAGGGCCCTAAGTGGGCAGAGCCTAAGCCCTACCCCAATTTCAAAAAGCCAAGTCTCAACTCGAAACCTCAAGCCGTAAACCCTAAAGCCTGAATTGCTAAGGGCCTCAAGTAGAGTGGAGATTGGTTGTATGGTGCAAATCTCCGAAGTCTCGGCCCCTGAGCCTTATCGGGAGGTTTCGGGAGGGATGAGGGCTTTGGGGTATTTAGGGTTCTGGGTTTACGGTGTAGGGGTTTAGTGCTTAGGTTTTAGGGTTTAGGGTTTAGGGTGCAAGGTTCAGGGAGGGATTAGGCTCCGTGACTGAATTTCGAAGGCAGAACAGCCCAAGGCGCTCGTACTGACTCAAATTCGGTTCAAAACACCGTTTTTGGAACCCCCCGCTTCCAGTTCTACCCCCCCCCCCAGGCACACTCTGGAACAGTGCTGCCCTGTTGCATGGAATACGGCTACCTCGCAACAGTCGGAACCCAGAGAGAAAGCATCAGAACGGCAAGACAAAACACGGTGCAGGCAAAGGAATCCAGAAAACAAAGAATCCCCCCATATAGGACATAGCGCAAACCATGTCCTCATTTTATCACCGAAAGAGAGCTTGAGCATTTTTTCTCCCAAGGAGCTTGCTTTCCGTGCGCCGCTCTCTGACGTCGCAGTCCAGCGACGAGCACGTCGAGCTGCGCCAGGCTCTTGCCGTTGCTTCCTGGCATGGAATACGGCTACCTCGCAACAGTCGGAACCTTCCATGCGAGATCTAGGTGGCCTGTGGCAGTGTCGACAGATATCGCTGGTACTACGAGATGGAGGATGGCAGCGTGCGATGCGAATTGGTCACGGCGTCGTAGGTTATTCTTGCTACAACTGCTACTACGACTACTACCCGGGATGATGGTCTCACCTTACACGTCTCACGACCATGACGAATCCCAAGCCGGAATCCCTAAGCTAAAAAATTCAAGCAACAACCGGGACCGTAGACCCTGCGCACTACATGCCCTACTAGGCCCTAATCCGCAAACCCTATTAAAACATAGACAAAGCTGACACCGAAGCCCTCAAGGGAGTCCTACCGCATCATCGGCTACCGAGATGTGGCCCCGCAGTACAAGGCTCCATGTTTTGTGTTGTGGCGTAAACGCATTGAGTTCTTCATTTTGGGGCTTCAGGATGTTGGACTTGCATGGCTGGAAATGGTGCTCCTAAGGCTGTTCTACTCTCAAACACTGGCTTCTTCATTCAGTAGTTCTTCATATCAAATGTTCGATCTGGTGCCTGACACATTGGGCTTGAAGGCTTCAAGGCAACAAGGGAGTCATCAAGCCAAGCCGAAGGAAGCGCGTGAACCCTAAACTCTGAACCCTATAGCCTACACTCCGTGGACAAACCGTCGTATGCGACAGCGTGCAAGCACAACACAGTCGACTTCACCTAATCGGTGGCCCCAGCAAGGCGTAACCCAAGGCCCACCACTACCTAATAGGGGCCTTAATACTTCCCTATACTATTTTGGGGGTTCCTTATCATAATTCTAGTGTAATTGGCCCCAAAACCCTATTCTAATTATTAAGGCCCCTATATTAGCCTACCCGGCAACGGTGGTCCCTATCCCCACCCTCAAGGGCTCGGCGGCCCATGCTGTGACCATGCATGGTCAATATGAGAATCGTCTATTTGGGGAACCTCGGGCTCCTTTTTCTTGAGAGGAGGACGGCGAGGAGGTGGAGTTTTGCAGGCAGTATCCCAAGCTCAAAGCCCTCATAGCCTGGGGCGGGCCAGGAGTGAAGCCCCAAAACCTTAACACCTAAACCCTGATCCCTAAACCCTACACCCTCAAACCCTAAAGCCTAAACCCGCCAAACCCTAAACCCTAAAGCCTAAACCCGCCAAACCCTAAACCCTAAACCCTAAACCCTAAACCCTAAACCCTGAACCCTAAACCCTAAACCCTAAACCCTAAACCTGAAGATCCTTTGCTTTCGGTTCAGCAGCCCCTGTGCGGCAGACAGCCCTCCGTCCTTGAGGTCCTCGTGGTGATGTAATACAGGAGCCTTAATAATTGCCTATACTGTTTTGGGGGTTCCTTGTTATGTTTATAGTCGAACATACCCCCAAACGCTGTTCGAATTATTAAGGCCCATATAGTAGCCTTTTCGGCTGAAGGTGCATAAAGCCTCCGATGCTAAACCCCAACCCGTCCTTAACCCGAAAGCTGAAACCTAAGATACCCAAGACCCTAAACACTAAGCCCTAAAGCCTAAACCTGAATCCAGAACCCTCAACTCTGGCTGCTTCGGCTTACCTGGGAAAAGAGGCGCTTAAAAGAAAAAACTCTGCCCAGAGCCCTGGCGCCAACAGCTGCCAGGTGTGGTGTATCAAGCACTGCCAGCTAGTGGCGCAGAAGGTTCAGAACATCTTGGAGGCTGTTTAGTATGGTTTAGGGATTTGGGTTTAGGGTTTTAGGGTTTAGGGTTTTGGGGGGCGCACATGGGAGGGTCTTCCCGAAACTTTCCGATCCTAGCCCAGCCCGAAGCTTTATAACCCTAAACCCTAAACCAACCCAATCGCTGGGTTTCACGGTCTATGGTTTAGGGCTTCCCCAAATTTAAACCCTCAAACTTAAAGATACCTAACGCCAAGTCAACTGGGTTGCGAGAAGCAGAGGCAGAGCTTAGGGTGTTGGGGCTTACCTTGATTGGAGCTACCTTAACCTACCAAACCCGACCTTTTTTGTAGGTTCTTAGTATAAACCCTAATATGGAACTTGTAGGGGCCCTACAAAAAAGTAGGTTTTGGTAGTAGGTTGCGGTAGTCAATGAAGGCTAAGCACTTTTGAAGTCCGCTTGGCCTTGGTCAGGTTCCCTGTGCGTTTCAATCATGTTATGCCTGGAAGTCTGAAATCTCTCGAATTTAAGATTTAGGGTTTAGCGTTTAGATTTGTATGCTTTACCGTTGATAGCAGCACCGGGCTTCTTCAGCTGCCGCCGTTCCAAGGAACGTAGCTCGGTTGTTCTGTGCAGCATTTTGGTATGTGTTGGTTCTTCCACGTTGTGTGATCATTTTTAGTTCGCATTATCGTTGACATTGTTCCTGCTAGTCTACACCCTAAACCCTATAAACCCTAAACTCCTTAAACCCTAAACTCCAAACCCCTAGACCCTAAACCCTAAACTCCTAAGCCAAAGCTCCGCAATGCAAGCGCGGATCCCAGCGAGAGCCCGAAATCTGAGAAATAATGTAGGAACCTGATTAAGAAACCCTGGGCCTACAACCCCAAAATAGTAGGATTCATATAAGGAACCCGAATAAAGGCCCAAGGTTTCTTAATCAGGTTCCTACATTAAACCCCATGTCTTGGAGGCTGACGCCCGGAAACTGCAAACTTAGACCCTAAACCCTAGACCTTAAGCCCTAAACCCTGAAACCTACATCCTAAACCCCCAAACTTGTAAACCCCAAAGCCCTAACCCTACACCCCCAAACCCCAAAAACAGTAGGATTCATATAAGGAACCCTAATAAAGGCCCAGGGTTTCTTAATCAGGTTCCTCCTTATAGACCCCTTTAAAGGAACCCGAAAAGAAACCCTAAGACCCTAAAGCCCTAAATCCGAATCCCTGAAGATTAAGCGTTAATCCTTGAGTCCTAACCTCAAGCCCAAAACCTAAAAGCCTAAATCCTAAACCCTACAGCCCTAACCCTAAACCCTACACCCTAAACCCTAAATCCTAAAAACCCTAAAGCACTAAGAGGTGGCTTAAATGTTCAGCTATACTATTTTGGGGGTTCCTTATTATAATCATAGTACAATAGACCCCTATATTAGCTAGCCTACCCGGCACTGTAAACAAAAAACTGACTATAGATCCTTTCTAGACCCCTTTAAAGGACCTCTAGAAGGATCCCTTTAAAGGAACCCTATATTAAAGCCCTGCGGCAGGCAATTCAGAAGAACATCCGAAACCTCGGAAAGCTGCCTATGATGGCGAGTGTAAAGCTAGACATTGAGCCCGGGCCCCGGCGGAACCTCGTGATCCGGTCTTGGTCTTTGGATATATATATATACACATGTATACACTATATGTAAGTATGATATAATATAAGAAAATTATAATATACAGTATAGTATAATATAATATAATATATACAATCTAATATATTAGAATAAAACATAAATACCAAAAATATTATAATATAATATAATTTAATAGAAAATCAAATATAGCACAAAAATATGATATAATATAATATAATAAGATATAATATAATACAATAATCTATATATATATATATATATATATAGAGACATAACATATAGAGATCGATAGACAACTTGACAGATGGAAAGAAAGATAGATAGATAGCCGGCTACACATTTTCACCCCAAACGTCCAAGCACGTTTCCGAGTGGGTGGTTCGGTTGGGTTGGATCCAGGTAGAGGAGGGCGGATGGCGTGCTTTTTGTGTTGTTTTGTTGTCTTCCCTTTTTTGGGGTACAGGCCCCCAATCCCCCAATCCTAAACCTTAAACCTGAAACGCGAATCCCGAAACCCTAATACCCCAAACCTTAAATCCTAAACTCTGAACAAACGAACCCTAAAACCTACGTAAGCCCTAAACCCTAAGATCGGGAGACGCCCTTCTATTTGGGCTTTGAGTGACTCCTTTGAAATGCCAGTTGCACAGCCCCAAGCATCCTGTTCTGCATCAAGAGAGGCATCCTAAAAGGATGTAGGGGTTCAGGTTTGGGTTTAGGGTTTGGGCTATTGGGTTTAGAGGTTAGGGTAAGTTTGGGGCTTGGGGCTTAGGGTTTAGGGTTTAAAGGAGATCAGAGTACCTTCTAGAGCAAGAGTGTGAGTTGTTGGTGGCCTGCCGCTGTCTTCGGCGGGATTATAGAGACAGATGCACAAAGGGAACTTTGGGGTTTTAGGGACCCCAAAGCCCAAACCCCTGCACCCGAAAACTCTGTCGCCGATATTCTCCGGATCGCGTTTTGGATTCGCAATGTTGTGGAGTGAAGCTCGCAGAGTTGGGGGGGTTCAGGATCCGTTGGGTTCAGGGTTCAATTACAGCTACCCTCCGCCGGACGGCATCCCACAACCTAAACCGGCAGCATCGACACGCCTGAAAGCCCCAGCTAGATCCTAACCCCCGGAACTCACCCTCGGCCCTAAACCCTAAGCGCCAAGCCCGCAGCCTTAAACCAGAAACCCCAACCCCCAACTCCGAGCCCGAAACACTGAATCCGACCGTGACAACGCAAACCGAGCACCCCACACCTTCAGACCAAGTTCCCCTCCCAAAAAACCTCCACCTTGCGCCCAGGGGGTCCGCGGCTGAGTCCTTCTTCTCTGGAAGAGTTTGTCTATGGGGGTTACGTAGAGTCAAACAGAAACCTGAATAATGACCGGTATCACTCCTTAGGGTTGCTTCTTACAGTCTTATAGTTATGCTAAACCCTAAACCCTATTCTAATAATAAAGTCCCAACACTACATCCTAAGCTGCATGATAATCCAAACAGAATTTCTTGAGAAAAGGTCTTTTCTAGTTATTGTTGCTCTTATCCTCCCTAAACCCCAAACCCTAAACCCTAAGCCCTTGGGTGATGAACCCCAAGACCCTCAGCTCTAAATGCCCGTGCCACACGGCTCCAAACCCTGAACCCTAAACCCTAAACCCTAAACCCTAAACCCTAAACCCCAAACTCTAAACCCCAAACCCTAAACCCGAAACCCGAAACCCTAAACCCTAAACCCCAAACCCCAAACCCTAAACCCTAAACCCCAAACCCCAAACCCCAAACCCCAAACTCTGAGCCTCGGCCCCCTCAGCTCCAAGACCTTGAAATGGGGGCCTAAATGGTTTTTAAAAGGCTCTGCGGTACTCATGGCATAACTCTAGAGGGGCGATGAAGGGGGGGAGGATAACGAATTATTTTGGGCACTGATTTCGCGATCTGCGGTGCCCTCGCATAAGCTCTAAACCCAAAACTCCAAACCCTAAAATCCTAAACCCTAAAGCTCTCAACCCTAAAACCCTAAACCCTCGAGCCATAAACCCTAAAACCCAAAACTCTAAACTCTAGCCTCTGAGCAAAGGAGTTTGGAGTCGTTGGGGCTTCGGGATTTCAAAGGTTCCAGACTGTACAGCTTGGGACTCTAGGATTTAGGGTTCAGGGTTTAGGGTTAGGCTCGTTCTTGTCAAGGGTCCAGGGTATGGGGTTTAGGGGAACCAAGCCATAACAGGCATGGGCAGCACATGCTATGCTTTTGTCATCGCGGGAACCTAAACTAGGGCTGTGACATGTTTCGGAAGTCCGTTGTCGAGAGGTGCGGTACCCTTCCAGAGATTAAATTATTGCGACCCCGGTTCTAACATCAATTGTTTGGGCCATTCTGATTCTGGCTACGCAATTAAAACTCCTCTTCCGCCCAGAAAATCTGGCCCGGGGAGTATTTTTATTGTCACCCTATATATAAATACCACTCCAACACTAGCGAGTTGTAGGGTTTTGAGTCACGTGGGACGTACTACTTACGGGGCTTGATCGTGTATCTTGCTCAAGAGCAGTTCCATAGTCTAAGCCCCAAAACTCCGAACCTCAACCGAAGATCACGACCCCAAAGCCCCAATGCCCCAAGCCTCTAAACTCGATCTCCTTCAAGCCCTACACCCCAAAGCTAAGACCGGCTCAGGTCGCGAGGGATGGACAAAGCACCGACGCGAAGGCGGGCTTTTTGTCGTTTTAGAGTTTAGGAGGGTTTAGGGTTTAGTATTTAGGGTGTAGGGTTGAGGGGTTAGGGTTCAGGGTTTTGGGTTTAGGGTTCAGGGTTCCTTTTTGGTTTAGTGCTCAGGCTCCAAAGGTTTTGGGTTTACGGCTTGGGGGTTCCTCTAATGTTAGGAAACTGAATCCCTGGGCCTATAACCCCAAAATTGTAGGATTATACTAGCACGTAAGTGGCCCTTGAAACCCTAAATCTTAACCCAAGAACCGATAAACCCTTGAAACCCCTTACCACTAAACCCTATGAACCCTCAAATTAAACAGGGTGTAGAGTTCGGGCCCTAGGGTTCAGGGTTTGGGGTTTAAGTGCTTTTGCTTGAGGTTGTTGGGTTTGGGCTACAGGGTTTGGGTTTGGGATTTAAGGGTGGCCGATTTAGACGTGAAGGCTTCCGGTCAAGGTTTGAGGGTTTAGGCGTTGAAGAAAATTCGGATGTTGGTCGTGGGCCTAGGATGTAGGGTTTAGGGGATAGGATTTTGAGTTATAGGGTTTGGGCTTCCTTAAGGACGAAATGAACCCTAAAAGGGTTTAAGGTTCATATACCATACAGGGATTCATAGTATATGGGTATAGGGTCCCTACTTTTAAGGGTCATTTCGGCTCAAAGACATGTAACCCAACACCCGTCACATTTGTCGCTGTAGTTTATGAACTCGGGCCCCCTCCGCATCTATGAGGATGCCAAAGTCTGAACCTTGGCCGACCGTGCCAGACCTTCCAGCTTTACCCCCGGCTCCGAGAAAGCCCTGTAGGGCCCCAAAAAAGCACATAAGCAAAAATCAGGATAGGGATATCCCATATAAACCCCCTTATACAGAAGCCCAATAAGGTAGGGATATCCCTTTAAAATGCTTATGCTTATGTGCTNAAGCACATAAGCAAAAATCAGGATAGGGATATCCCATATAAACCCCCTTATACAGAAGCCCAATAAGGTAGGGATATCCCTTTAAAATGCTTATGCTTATGTGCTTTTTGGGTCCCTTACCCTGAATGACACCTTAGATGCAGCATCCTGAGCTTAAATCCCGACAGCCCTGAACCGTAAATCCTTAAAAAAGGCCTAAACTTTGAACCCTAAACCCTCAGAAAGCCCCTAGAAGCCTTAAGCCCTAACTTTGAACCCTAAACCCTCAGAAAGCCCCTAGAAGCCTTAAACCCTAACTTTGAACCCTAAACCCTCAGAAAGCCCCTAGAAGCCTTAAACCCTAACTTTGAACCCTAAACCCTCAGAAAGCCCCTAGAAGCCTTAAACCCTAACTTTGAACCCTAAACCCTCAGAAAGCCCCTAGAAGCCCTAAACCCGAACTTTGAACCTCTACGGCCCGGCTGCCTGGACCGAAACTCTAAAGCCCTGAACCCTGAGAGGATCTTGAAGAGTTTAGGGTTTAGGGTTTAGGGTCAGCCTCTTCCCAGACCCCCGAGAGGATCTAGAAAGTAGATCCCCTATTTTGGGGCCCTACAGTAGAAGCCAGAAAGTTGGAAGATCATTATCCTCATGCCCTTAAGGTAAAGTATAAGGGATCCTAGCACTAATCCTCCTAAAGCCATGTTCCAACTTTCTGGGGTTCACTTTCTGCTACCAAGGGTAATTACTTTATAGGAACCCCCATTAAGGGATCTACTTCTTGGATCCTCCCGGGGGTCTGGGAAGAAATGAACCCTGAGCTGAACCAGGTCTGACAGATACAGCAACGTGCGGGTGCTCAGAGGGTAGAGTTTAGGGTTTAAGAGGGTTCAGGGCTGGGTTTAGGGTTTAGGGTTCAGGGTTCAGGGTTCAGGGTTCAGAGTTCAGGGTTCAGGGTTTAGGGTTTAGGGTTTAGGGTTCAGGGTTTAGGGTTTAGGGTTTAGGCAATGTGCGGAGCTCAGAGTCTAGAGTTTACCTGGACCCTAAATAACCTACCCTTTTAAGGATTTATATAAAGAAATGATAAAAATGCTACCTTTTTCAGGACGTATATAAGGAAATGATAATAACCTACCTTTTAAGGACGTATGTAAGGAAATGATAATAAGGAGCCCTCAAAAGGTAGGTTCTTTAGGGCCCAGGTAGGGTTTAGGAGGGTTCAGGGCTTGAGACTTTTCGTTTTGGTCGTAGCATACACCCTAAGGGTTTGTCAACATCAAAAGCAGTACTTCAGGGGTCCGAACAACCGACAAGTAGCAGTATATCCTTGATTTATCCTACTGAGTTACTATGAAACCCCCAACCCCTCATTTTCCAATTGAAAAGGCCTTTGTCTTGCTTCATTTGTGGGTCT
Organism: Symbiodinium sp. clade A Y106; assembly: GCA_003297005.1. NCBI lineage: Eukaryota > Dinophyceae > Suessiales > Symbiodiniaceae > Symbiodinium > Symbiodinium sp. clade A. The sequence continues at coordinate 186,058 of BGNK01000894.1, forward strand.
GCTTGGACGGTCATAAAACTTAATAAGTATAACGTTATAAGTCCCTTAACTGGGTTTATAAGTAACTACAAGTATAGTTTACCTTGCTTATAACCCTTGTTACTACGTCCCATGGTCCTTTATGAAGTACGGGGTTCGTAGTTAAACACCGGATCTGTCGTCGGATCTTGACCTGCAAGATCATACTCCCAGGGTTTACGGGCCTGTTGTCCAACACCCAAAGGCCCAATCCCAGAAGGGTCAACCGTTTAGGGTGAAGGGTTTTAGGGTTAAGGGTTGAGTGTTTGGGTTTAGGGCAAACCCAAACCCTCGATTAAAGGTCGCACCAAAGATCTTCGTCCGATCGCTGAGGCAACGCTTGGATCAGGCCCCCCAGTGTAAGGCTGGTGGTAATCACAACAAGGTCCCGCGGAAGTCCCACACCCTAAACTCAACATCCCGAAATCTTGAACCGTACTTGGAGGCTTAGGAGACTCAGGAAGCAGCCCACTTATAGTGTACTTAGTAAGTCCCCTGATCCTTTTAAACCCTAAACCCTAAACCGTTTGTGCCCGAACCATGGGACTCGCTCGATAAGGAGCGGGCCATGCAGCTCACTTCGCCGGGACGGCCCAGGATCGTTTCAGGTTTGAGGGCTCGGGTATAAGGCCGCTTTAAAACCTGAAAGCCCTAAACCCTAAACCCTAAACCGGTTGAGGGCACTCAGCGTGTTAGCCTAAGCCCGAGAGCGTAAACCCCGAGTGACAACGTCGGAGATCTGCCCAGAGAGCCCAATACCCCTTAATTAAGGAATACTTCCTTTAAGGGATCCTTAAAGGGATCTATAGGGTTTAGGGTTTAAGAGAGCCCGCAATACCCCTTAATTAAGGAATATGGCTTAAACTATATAGGGCTTCATATTATGATTTAAGCTATATTCCTTAATTAAGGGGTATTGGGCTCTCTGGGTTCTTCTGACGGGGGACCCCTTGTTTGGAGATCCTTGTAATCGAGATCTTCCCAGAGAGCCCAATACCCCTTGATTAAGGAATATAGCTTAAATCATAATATGAAGCCCTATATAATTTAAGCCATATTCCTTAATTAAGGGGTATTGCGGGCTCTCTTAACCCCTAAACCCTATAGATCCCTTTAAGGATCCCTTAAAGGAACCCTAGGTATTCCTTAATTAAGGGGTATTGGGCTCTCTGGGCTAGTCGCCTCTCCGTTCCTAACGCCTTGTGCCCAATCCTAAACCCTGGACTCTGGGGCACTTTGGGAAACTGTGTATAAAATTTCCCCCCCTTTATGGTTCCTACAGAGGCACCTATTCAGAAAGACTGTTTAAGGTCCCAAAACTACAACCCAGTAGTTAGCTCTTCGGTCCTAGATTTCTCAAGTGAAGCCCTAAACCCCTAAAATGAAGAAAGACATGTTTAGGGTTGAGCTCATTTTCATAAAGGGTGCGTTGGCCGAGGGTTGGCGTTGTGTCGAGGGTGTAATATAGGGCTTTGAACCATAGTTCCTTATGATACCTATACCCTGCTATTCGGATTTTGGGTGTACCTTACCCTACCAAAACTTATTTTTGTGTAGGGTCGGTTAAGGTAGGGCTTGTTTCGGCTTGGGAGGTGGTTTGGTTCAGGCTTAGGGCTTGGTCAAAAGAGGGACCCCCAAAAAGCACATAAGCATCATCATTTTCGGGGATATCCCTATCTTATTGGGCTTCATTACAAGGGGGTTTATATGGGATATCCCTATCCTAGTTTTTGCTTATGTGCTTTTTTGGGCCCTATAAAAAGGGGTCAGCAGACTTGTTGTCCAATCTTTCCGGATTTACGTGTTTAGGGTTTACGGTTTGGATCGAGGGTTTAGGGCGTACGGTTTAGGGTTTTTGGGTTTTGTGCTTAGGGTACATGTCTTTGACAGAGCATCGGGTCTGTTGCTTGAATTGGCCATGGACATCGTGGTTGAGGGAGCCAGATTCCGACACAGGCTGCTGTCCTGTATGGTTCACCTTAAGCCTGAAGAACCTAACTTTTTAAGGACTTATATAAGGAAATCATAATAAGGAACCCTAAAAAGGTAGGTTCTTCAGGGTTAAAGCAGGGTTTAGGTGTTCCAGCTTCACGTTTGGGGGTGTTCTTTTTGGCCGTCCTAGTCTCCTCACTCCTGAGGATCCATGTCTGCTGTTCCCTACCCAGAGATCCCAGTACCCCTTAATTAAGGAATATACCTTAAGCCATAATATTAAGGCACCTATAATTTAAGGTATATTCCTCAATTAAGGGATATTGGGATCTCTGGGTAGATCTTCACCAGCGCGACATCCGTGAAGAGCAGAAGATGGCATTGCTGCCATTGAGTTGTCAGTCAGTGACATCATACTGTTGATGGACAAAATCCTGCATTACTTGAAGTACCCTAAACTATGGGAATTATGGTATATTCCTTATTATGGATCATGCAGGATTTTGTCCATCAACCGTAGCAGTCGATCCTATGGCCCTCCGGTCCTTTCCCAAGATCTTTCCCCAAGCATCAACTCCTAAATCTCACACGAGCCGATCTGGCAGGTGACGACAAGGCATCAGCATGATAAAGCAGAAATCCCTAAACCGCTTCACTGTACTGAAGGTTAACTATAGTTTTGGTACGTTTGACCTCTTGCTTGTGCAGGAAGAATCGTAAGACCTGGCACGCAGGTTTAGCTTCGGGGTAGCAAGCTTTTCGCAAACACTTCAGGGTCCAGGGGTTAGGCTTCGGGTTTGGGGTTCATGGGTGTTGGGTTCATGGGTTTTGGGTTTAGGGCTCAGAGGATAAGGCTGCGGGTTTGGGCCTAGGGGAAAGCCCTTAACCCTAAACCTTAAGCCCTAAACCCCAATAGAGCCTTCTCTAATCTGACCCTAAACCCTAAACCCTAAACCCTCCCTAAACCCTAAACCCTAAACCCTAAATCTGCCTCTAAAAGCCAGCTCCGGGGGGTTGGTGGGGATCCTAAAAGTTGAATCTTAAAATTCTGGGGGCAGAGCCAAGGCTTTAGGGTTTAAAGTTCAGGGTTTCGGTTTAGGGTTTAGAGTTTAGCATCTTGTTTTAGGGGTTTAGGGTTTAAAGTTCAGGGTTTCGGTTTAGGGTTTAGAGTTTAGCATCTTGTTTTAGGGGTTTAGGGTTTAAAGTTCAGGGTTTCGGTTTAGGGTTTAGAGTTTAACATCTTGTTTTAGGGGTTTAGGGTTTAAAGTTCAGGGTTTCGGTTTAGGGTTTAGAGTTTAGCATCTTGTTTTAGGGGTTTAGGGTTTAAAGTTCAGGGTTTCGGTTTAGGGTTTAGAGNTTTAGGGTTTAGAGTTTAGCATCTTGTTTTAGGGGTTTAGGGTTTAAAGTTCAGGGTTTCGGTTTAGGGTTTAGAGTTTAACATCTTGTTTTAGGGGTTTAGGGTTTAAAGTTCAGGGTATCGGTTTAGGGTTTAGAGTTTAGCATCTTGTTTTAGGGGTGTAGGGTTTAAGGGTTAGCATCCATCAACGATGGCAGGGCCCAACTCCGAGAAACTGCCCAGAGGCACGTGGAGAACTTCGAATTGAAACCTGTCTAGAGAATCGAAGCTTGCGCCTAAAAGCAGCACCCTTCCAAACCACTACTGGGAGGATCAGGGGATTTAGTAAGTAACGCTGTAAGTATCTTGATAAGTCATGATAGCTCTACCTCGGGTCCCTGGGTCACTGGAATTCCTTCTAAAGCCCATTCCGGACGCTACACCCTAAACCCAATAAACCCTAAACCCAATAAACCCCATACACCCAATAAACCCAATAAACCCAATAAACCCAATAAACCCAATAAACCCTATAAACCCTATAAACCCTATAAACCCTATAAACCCAATAAACCCTAAACCCTAAACTCGATACCCGATAAACCCTAAACCCACTTGCACTTCCGAGGCACTGGGTTCGGAACTTTTCAAGTCTCTTCAAGACCTTCTCGCCCGCCATGCGCGCCATCCGCAAGGCGCTGTTTAGGGTTTAGGGGGTTTAGGGGGTTTAGGGTTAGAAACCTTGGGTCTTTATGAGGGGTCTCTATATAGGCTAATTAACGTTTTGAGCTTAATGTTTGCAGTTTAGTATTTAGTATTTAGAATAGGGTTCCTTTTAAACCTTAAAGGGTTCCTTAAAGGGGTCTATAGGGGATCTATAGCAGGGTTCTATACCATAGGGGCCTAAATAACTATCAATATTCTTCCTAGGGTTCCTTTTATAATATGATATGGCCCCAAACCCTATTCTAATTTTTAAGGCCCCTATATTAACGTTTTGAGCTTAATTTTTGCAGTTTAGTACTTAGGGCCTAGCATTTATGGCTAGGATGTGTGAGAGCCCACACGAAGACCCTGCGACCCCTACTGAGAGGTGCGGTGGGTTTAAAAAGTAGTATGGGGGTCTTCATTACGATAAGTACCAAAACTATTTTGGGGGTTCCTTATTATTTTTAGCGTATACTGGGCCCCAAAACCCTATTCTAATTATTCAGACACCTTTAGTATATATGGTGCAGCGCTGCTAGGCCCCCCCTCCCCCCCCCACCCCATGGTATCCCCCCCCTCCCCCCTGTGGTTCCCTGTGGTGTGGGTTCCCC
>BGNK01000895.1:0-31363 GCA_003297005.1 Symbiodinium sp. clade A Y106
GAAAGAGAACGAGAAAGAGAACGAGAAAGAGAACGAGAAAGAGAACGAGAAAGAGAACGAGAAAGAGAACGAGAAAGAGAACGAGAAAGAGAACGAGAAAGAGAACGAGAAAGAGAACGAGAACGAGAACGAGAACGAGAACGAGAAAGAGAAAGAGAAAGAGAAAGAGAAAGAGAAAGAGGAAGAGGAAGAGGAAGAGGAAGAGGAAGAGGAAGAGGAAGAGGAAGAGGAAGAGACAGAGACAGAGACAGAGACAGAGACAGAGACAAAGAGAGAGAGAGAGAGAAAGAGAGAGAAAGAGAGAGAAAGAAAGAGAAAGAGAAAGAAAAGACAGAGAGAGAGAGAGAGAGAAAGAGAGAGACTGAAAGGAAAGCAAACAAGAATTCTTAGGTGGACAAAGACAAGAACGAGGAGAAGCACGAGGACAGAGTGGCTGCCTTGGTTAGAAAAGAGTGAGAGAGGACAAGTAAACAAACGCAAGCCAGAGCTGGCGTGGCACTGTCCGGGCCGCAGCAGCGAGTGGCAGAACATAAAGCAAAAGACGCAAATCCATCTTAGCTTCAGGTCGAAAAGGACGAGAGTGACCAGGAGAAGCACGAGGACTGGGTGGCAGCCTTGGTTAGAAAAGAGTGAGAGAGGACAGGTAAACAAACGCAAGCAGCATCAGGACGAACAGAGCTGGAGTGGCACTGTCCGGGCCGCAGCAGCGAGTGGCAGAACATAAAGCAAAAGACACAAATCAACCTTCAGGCTGAGAAAGACGAGAACGGCCGCGAGGAGGACGAGGACTGGGTGGCAGCTTTCGTTAGAAAAGAGTGAAAGAAAACAAGCACAGTGAACAACTGGAAGCAGCTTCAGGACAGACAGAGCTGGAGCGGCGCAGTGCGGGCCGCAGCAGTCAGAGAAGAGGAACCAGAAGCAAATCTTTCTATTACCAAAACAACCCTGAGGTGCCGCGTGAGCCGACGTACCCGCCACCGGGGCATCGCGCCCGCTACTCAAGACCGAAGCTCCGCCTTGAGACTTTGTACTTGAAACCAGCATGACCTTCCTCTCAGGTTGCAGGAGAGCTCATCGCTCGGCTGCTCTGAGAGAAGGAAGAAGCACGAGCAGTAGCAAGAGCACCAGCTGCAGCACCAGCACTAGCACCAGCCTGAGCACCAGCACTAGCACAAGCCTTAGCACCAGCACTAGCACTAGCCTCAGCACCAGCAGCAGCACTAGCACCGACAGCAGTAGCAGCACGTGAGTGCGCCAACGGCGTGCTGACAGTCGGAGTTTTGAGAGCGGCGCAGCTCTGGAGTCCGAGTTGTGAGAGCGGCGCAGCCTTGGCAGCAAACTCTGCCCTAAACCCTAGACCCTAAACCGTAAACTGGCTAGTCTGACTCTTGAGAGCGGCGCAGCTTTCTAGTCTGAGTTTTGAGAGCGGCACAGCTTTGGCAGCAACCTCGGGCCTCCACTTTGATCCTAAACCTGGCTAGTCTGAGTTTTGACAGCAGCGCAGCTCTCGAGCCGAGTTTTGAGGACGACGCAGCTCTGACAGCAACCTCTGGCCTCAACCCTTGACCCTAAACTGTAAACTGGCTAGTCCGAGTTTTGAGAGCAGCGCAGTTCTCGAGTCCGGCGTTTGAGAGTGGTGCAGCTTTGGCAACAACCTCTGGCCTAAACTTAGACCCTAAACCCTAAACTGGCTAGTCTGAGTTTTGCAAGCAGCGCAGCTCTCTATTGAGCAACGCACCTCCTCTGAGGGAAGGAGCAAGCACGAGCAGTAGCAGCAGCACGAGCACTGGCACCAGCACCAGCACTAGCACCGACAGCAGTAGCAGCACGTGAGTGCACCGAGGGCGTGGCTTTTCACTTGCTTACACCGAGGGAGTGGCTTTCAAAATGGGTGCTGGTTTGATTGCCACCTGCCACCAGCACTGCATCACTTGTCGTCGTCATCGTTGTCCTCGTCGTGATCGTCATCGTCGTCGTCGTGGTCGTTCGTTGTCTTGGATGAACCAAAGCCCCAATACCAAATAGACCCTAAAGGTCCATGCCACATAAGGGTATAGGGTTTAGGGGCTTTACTTGGAGGTTCATGGGTAGTTATAAGTAGGGTTATAAGTAGGGTAACTATACTTAAAGCCCATATTAGGGGACTTATAACCCCTTATACCAAAGGGTCCTATGGGTAGCTATGTGGGAGTTTCCGAAAATCAGGAGTACCTTTAAAGGGTTACTATAAGGGTACTATAAGGGTTCCTTTAAAGGGCTCTATAAGGGTTTAGGGTTTCGGAAAATGAGGGGTACCTTACTTTGGGGGTTCTTATACTAAGGATCCTACTATTTAGGGTACTATATGAGGGCACGAAAGGGTCCTAAGTATCTGGACCACGAGGCCCCTTTAGTAGAGTCTTCATGGCCCTTAGTAGTGGGTGTTTGGGGTATAGTAGAGGGTATTTGGGGGGTCCCGGTATGTATATGGTAGAATGTAAGGTTTCTACATTAGGACTTACTAATATGATTCACTTCTCGGCCATACCTAGAGCAACCTAGGTACCGTCGAAAAGTAAATGTTCCAATTCTTTTTAGGGTGGAGTCATATCCCTTTTTAAAAAGTACATTGGTTATTCTAGGAGTGGCTCATAAAAAAAGCGTAGCAGATAGAAAGCCTGAACGGTTATTTGATTTCGGGCTCGAGGTTTTGTTCTACTATAGTTTTAGTATGGTGAACCTGTTGAAACTAGGCGGGCCTATAGTCGGTAGATTCGGGTTAGATGAGGTTCCATGGGATTTTTAGAAGGCTTCAACAGGATCTTAAAAGAGTCTGATCAGCTTTTGCAAGGGCTTAGGTAAAGGTTCATAGGTGATTAAACTACAGTACAGATATGCAGCGACCCATTACGGAAGACCACGTCTGATTATTCAGACTGAGTTTTAGGGTTCAGGGCATCTGCTTGTTAACAAGCTTGCATTCCCTTTTGCGGTTGCGTATGCAAGTTTTTGTATTAGGCTTGCTCCATACCACTTTCTGTCGGTGGACCCGCCAAAGCTTAGTCAACTCTTCGTCTGAGGGTTAGAGTTTGGAGTCTCATCGAAAGCCAAGGACATCTCCGTGACGTTCGACACGCGCCGGGAGTATGCCTTGAGCTCGGACAGGGCGGAGAGGGCCCTTGAGGCCCTGAGATCGGTGCTTCGCTAAGGGTTTGGGGTTTAAGAGGTCATGTTTATCATTTTCCGTTGCTTAGGCAGCCTTACTAAGCAAGACAACAAGACTCTCGCGCATTGTGGAACCGACAAAAATCGACGAGGTCGACCTCTACTGCCGCTGGCAACTGGAGGGGGCCAGCGCGCGGCAGTTTCAGCTGCTGGCGCAGGGTTGCCGCCTCGGGTGATGAGGTTTGGGGGAGGGGGAGGTTTAAGGACTGGTAACAAGATTTTGGCACATGGTTACAGCGTGTAAAGAAAATGGACTACATAATTATAGTATGTGCATTCGATTTATGAAAGACGTCCTCGTATCCTGCTTAGCTTGGTTTTCGAGAGCAAACTTTGCAGCGGTAGCCTTTGCTGTTCACATTGCCATTGCCGAGGTTTCGAAAAAGTGGTGGATTCGGTTCGGCCCTGAGAATCTCGAAATGGAAGTGTTGTACAGCTAGGGATCTATGCAGTTCATGCGAAGTACCAAGATACCTCAACCCTTGCAGAAAGTGTACATATACCCTATACCCTGAGCCCTCAGCCCCTTCAGTCGAAGATCGTGACTCCATCTCCCGGGCTTAGGATCTTGGCGTTGTGCACGTGGACGGTACAAAAAGCAGCCATTTTGCGACCTTGCTACTAACCCTGCCCCTGCCTCCTTTTTTTTTGGCAGCGCCTGCTTCAGACTCGAATGCTTTCCAAGGCTCTCTGGTCGTTCCTGACGGCTGAGGAGGCTTTGGGAGCAGGAGATGTCGTGTTTTCAGGGAGTGTAAGGACTTATGCCCAAGTGGGATGGCGGGGTGTCTAGATTGCTGAACCCACAGGGTCCAAGAAATACAGACTCTTCGTGCCCAAAAACACCTAGTACCTACTATAATGGTACTTGGGCTTTTTTGGGAATGATGCTCCAGCTTTGTGCCTGTTTAGTGCAAACAGCACTGCAGGCTCTGTTTGTCTGAGGCGGTCATCGTGTACCCATAGGCCCCATAGATTCTGTAAGGTGATCCCAAAAAGGAACTACTATGGGTCCTATGGGTATGCTTCCCTATCTCATTATACTCGGATCGACTCTACGATGTCTGTTGGTACACCTGGAATGAGAGGTTTAAAGCACCGATTCCCCCCAACTTGTCCCAATTGAGCAGCAACTCTATGCACATGGTGCGAAGAAAGCTGGGTGTACCTGCACCGAAGCCAACTCAACACACCCAACAAGCAACGCAAGCATCTTACAAAATGCCATACCAAGTACGGAAAGAGAAGCACAAACAAACTCCGGGCGAGCAGTTGCCCGTTTCGTTTTTGCTAACACTGGAAGCCAAATTCAATATCCTACCCCTAGTGGCCCTCTTCGAATCGTTAAGAAGCCTGGTGAAGCCTGTATGAAGCCTGTTATGCACTCAAGACTCTAAATCCTATTTACACCCTAAACCCCAACCCTAAACCCTAAACCGACACCCTAAACCCCAACCCTAAACTCTATCAGCTCGAAACCCACAGCTCTATCCCTAAACCAAGCCCAGACCTCAATCCCCAAACCCGAAATCAAAACACCCCCACGGTTTAGGGTTTAGGGTTTGGGACCAGAATCTCTAAGCCCGACCGTCAGGCACACCTTATGGTCTGCTCCGAGCCGCAACTTGTGGCTGCGGACCTCCGGCGCCTGGTTCATTACGAAGGCCACCGGATGTGTGGCGAAATGCTGGTATAGACGGGCTTCTACGGTTTAGGGGTTGAGGGTTTGCAATGTTTGCTTGAGCCCTACAGAACGCACCTACAGTTGCAGCCACTGTTCAGGTTGGTTCGGGCTGCAGATTTCGACATAGGGGCCTGAGTAATTACCAATGCCATTCCTGAAGGGTTCCTTGTCATTGTTGTAGTTATGCTTCCATATATATCCCCCCCAAATCCTATTCAAATGCCCCCATGCGCGCAAGGGCCTTGGGGTGCCTCGTCTAGGATTTCACGCCTCGACAAAAAGTTTTTGGGTTGAGATCTGTTTCCTACGCTCAAACTCCTGCATTCCAAGCCCTGAGGTACTCCTCAGTCCTCAAGCCTGAGTGACCCTTCACCCTAAACCATCAATCCCCGAAAAGCAGCATGCTTGTGAGAACCCTAAACCCTCTATCCCCACTCCCTGAACCCTAAAAAACTTAAACCTAGACCCGTTTTGAGAAGGCTGCGCTTCATGTGGTTTTCTGGGGCCTTTGGATCTGCAGGCTCTTGGTATCAAACGACAGGGGCTGGCTGGTGCTACAGGGTTGGAGGCTTGGGTTGATATAGGGCCTTACTAATTAGAACAGGATTTTGGTGTAAATTATAAGCCATGAGTATAATGAGGAGCCTCCAAAATAGTATTGAGTTAGTCAGTTTGCTGGTTGTTCTTCCTTTGCCGCTGTGTCAGTGTCGCGTGACAAGTTGCGGCTTAGAGGATTTCGGACACTGGTACAAGGATGTCTGTAGGGCCGCATGAATCAGGATTTAGTATAAGCATACAAGTATCTTCGCTTATAATTAGGCCCCAATATGATTTCATCAATATATGGGTAGTCCTCATACTTAAGGTCCCTCTTAGGGTCCCTTTTTATAAGAGTGCTGTACTCCTTTGGGGATCCCAAAGGGACCCTATTTTAGAGAACAACCCATATAATTATGCAACAGTCAGTCGGATCCCATGTGCTGCAGCAGGCTATGATGCCAGCGACCCCTACATCGAGGACCGGGCTCCGTAGGACTTATAATGACCCAGAAACCTAAAGCCCTGCATAAAGCCCTGAAGCCCTAAATGAGGTGTCAAGGGGTTTAGGGTTTAGGATGATAGGGTACCGTCATAAGCCTTAAGCGTTGATACACCCTAAACCAACCCAAACCCAAAGGGTCCTATGTACCGATATAGTAGAATGTAGGGTTTGACAATTATGGCTTAGGGAAGTATCCCCCATAACAGTACAAAGGACCCTTTGGGAAAGCCGTTTATCCGAAACCTCGAAGCTCTGCGGCATTGGAAGTTGCGCCCTAAACTCTAAACCATAAACCCTAAACCAACCCAAAGCCTTTTCCGAAACCTCGAAGCTCTTCGGCATTGGAAGTTGCGGATGTCGGCTTCCGGGGATACAAGTTTGGAATTCTTTTGGGTGGTTGTCAAAATTTGGGGCCCCTTTTTGGGTACCCTAAATAATAGGTGCCGTATCATAATGGGGACTCAAAAAGGGACCATAATTTTGACAACCACCCTTTTTCGGTAGGGGATACAAGGTTCCTGGGTAGTGCCCTTTTAGGGTCCCCTGATTAAAACTGAGTATTAGGAAAAAGGGTACCCTTATTATAAAGGGTCTACTCAGGAACCTAGGATAAAAGTTTGGAATTCTTTTCTTTGTCATAGTTGGGTAGCATTTTACATTTTTATGGGTACTTAAAGCCAATAAGGAATTAAAAATTCAGTTTTTAATCCTATCCCAACCATGAACTAGGTTTGTAGTTTCCAAAAAGTCAATAGTCGATCTAGGCCTTGTTGTTGGCTGTGTGTGGTTCTTTATGGGATTCTGGGGCGCAGGGCCTATGGAAACCTCAACCCCAAACTGAAGCCCAAAAAAGCCTCAATCCTGCGACCATACGCTTTATTCCTGCGACCATATTCTAAGCGCTGTTCTAGGCACTGTACTCACTATACAACCCTTTCCAGCCTTACGACAAGTCCAAAAGCCCCCAAAGCCACTCTAAGACCCCATACCACGCTGCCAAAAAGACGAAACATGTGTATTTGTACACCCCCGGACTGCCCTCTACTATGCCCCAAATACCCACTATTCAGGGCCATAAGGTCTCAGTTCACGGGCCTGGTTGTAGGACTTCTGGTCCGTCCTCCAGTCTTTCGACACGGCGCGCCTCAAAAAGCTCCTGGGTCCTTCGGGAGCTTTGGGGTTTAGGGCTTACCTGGACCCCCAAAGTATGTAGAATAATGGCCTTTTGTAGTATTGGGCCATTATTTTACCTACTTTGGGGGGTTCAGGTAGGGGTTTAGGGTGGGACCGTCTGAAACATGAAGTTTGGGCTTGCTGAGTTTGGAGGTCCATGTTTCATGGCGCGAAGCAGGGATCCTTCTACCTGTGGGGCTGTATGTTAGGAGGGTTTATGTTGTCGAGGAAATCTTCAAGTAAGGGTGCCTTGTTTTAATGCCCAACCTTTGCAACAAGGATAGCAACATGGCCAGCTGGACTCAGGTTCCTAGCTTTCACCACGGGCACAAACAGAGCGCCTTTGAATGGGCTGCGGGACGTGCGACTCGTGGTGCCTTGTCGCACGATGATGAGGCTTGGTGTTGTTTGGTTTTGGAGGGTCCGCTACTGACCGTTTGTAAGCTTCGGAATTATGCAAACACGCTCATGAGGTTTAAAGACTTGTTTCAGCTTGTCAGGGATTGTACAGTATGCTGTTGGAGAGCAGGGTATCGGAAATGCGTTGGGTTTCTTTTGGCGTTTCGGGTCTTGCGATATAGGACTCGAGCCTCTGGGCGTGCGGCCGAAGGCATCTCCAGAGAAGGGGTGAAGAGAGGGGCACGGTCGTGCAGGGCCTTTTAAATCCTGGAACCTTCCATACCAGAGACCCCTAAACCGTAGACACCGAACCCTACTATAATCTGAAAGCCCTCCGCCTTCAGGTCCCGGAGCTATAGGACCAGAGAGCCCGAAACAATAATAAACACGCCATGCACCCAGGTGCAGAAGCATGGTGCGGAGCCGACAACTCGCTTGCCGACAGCGCAGACATGCTTCAACCTCCTGCAGCTCGCTTTAAAGCTCAGAGTTTTCGGGTTTAGGGTGCAGGGTTTTACGGTTTTTCGGGTTTAGGGATTTAAGGTTTAGGGTTTAAGGTTTAGGGTTTGTAGGGTTCTGAATTTTGATCTTCTGGATTTTGGAAGGGGTTTAGGGTTGGTAGCGGGCGTTAGAAGCCTTCGATGGGTTTAGGCCTTCGGGGTGTTGGGGACTTGGTGGTTTCCGGGTTCAGGTCTTTGAGTTCAGGATTTGGTGCTGAGGTCTTCTGCTTTTACCTAACCCCCCCCCCCCAATTTTGGTAAAATCATGGCCCAAGACCAACAAAAGGCCATTATTTTACATACTTTGGGGGCCCAGGAAAGCAATAAACCCTAAGCCCCCAAAACCTAAACCCAAAACCAAACCCCAAACACCCCGAANCTGAGGTCTTCTGCTTTTTCCCACCCCCCCCCCCCCCAATTTAGGTAAAATCATGGCCCAAGACCTACAAAAGGCCATTATTCTACATACTTTGGGGGTCCAGGTAAGCCATAAACCCTAAGCCCCTAAACCCTAAGCCCTAAACCTAAGCCCGAAGCTCCCGAAGGACCCAGGAGGCAATACTTAGTAGCTGAGTAGGTCACCTTTAACCTCGTAAGGGATTCGGGATTAGGGTTCAGGTCAGGTCTTTACCCGAAGGCCCCAAAGTAGTTCCTTTTTGGGATTACCTTATAGACTTATAGAATTCTAAATATGAACCCCCAAAAGGAACTACTTTGGGGCCTTTGGGTAGGGTTTATAGGGTTCAAGATGTCGGGTTTAGGCTTTACGATTTGACCTGCAACCTTCCGCGACGAGCTTCGAAGCCGGAGGTCTAGAAGCCCTGAACGATTAGGGTTTAGGGTTTAGGGGTTTAGGGTTTAGGGACATCAACCATTTCATGCTAGAAAGACTAATTGTTGTAATAGCAACAAGTCTATTTCAGGAAGACCCAAAGGCTCCAAGTATCATTATGGTATATACTTAGAACCCCAAAATACCCTATAAGTATATACCATAATGATACTTGGACCCTTTGGGAGAATCGTATGAAGATCAGAAGGCTTCGAAGGGGCCCAGGAGGTTCGGTTTAGGGTTTAGGGGTTTAGGGTTTAGGGGTTTAGGGTTTAGGGTTTAGGGTTAGCGGAGGCCTGCCTTTGCTGATTTCCAACATCCGGTAGTGCAAACCCCTCCATACCTTAGGCCCTGAACCCAAAAGCCCTACCTAGAGTAATCAAGATGCCTTAAAGCAGGTAGATGTACCATTCTTGTTTAGGGTCATGTCCTTTTTGTAAACGTGTATTGGTTACTCTAGGTAAATCCAACAGCAAAAACCTTCAGCCCTCAAACCCCCCAAAACAACGCAGAGCCCTGCAGAAACCGCTCACGCTTAGGTTAAAGTCCCAGAACCGAAAACAGGCCCGGGACATTTATCTTCCGGAGATCCGGACGCCTGAAATGTCAGCAAAAACGCCACAAGGGAGCCTTGTTCATGCTTCCTACACATGTCTCTTATGAGGCTGCTACCAAGATACGAGAGCCGGGAGAAGATGGAGCAGCTTGACTTGCGGTGTGAGGCTTTAGAGCGCTAGGCTTGGAGAGTGAGGGTGTGGGCTTTAAGGGGTTTCGGGTTTAAGGGTTTAGGAAGGGTTTAGGGTTTAGGGTTAAGGGTTTAGGGTTTAGGGTTTAGGGCAGAAGAGTTGGGGGTTGGGGGGCTGACAGGTCAGGGCTTAGGGGCTTAGGGTGGAAGGGAAATAGGGGTTGGGTTCCCCCAAGGGTCCAAGTAGTCCTTATTTATGGTTTTTGGTACCTAAAAAGGCCCTAAAGTCCTATAATAGGGAGTACTTGGACCCTCTGGGTTCTGCACCCTGAACTTACAACGCAACCCCCAAGACTTTAGGGTTTAGGCCCCGGCGAGGGCTGAGCTTGATTACTTGGAGGTTCAGGGCTAGTTACAAGTGGGGTTATAGGGGCTTCGGGTTCCTGTAAGGGTTCTATAGGGTTTAGGGTGTATGGATTTCGCACCGTTACCCGTTCCCTATCGTTCCCTTAAACCTTATAAAACCTATGACTTCCGGCTTTTCGGTTTCAAAGCCCAGGGCCGAAGGGGCTCGCGAGGTTTCCGAAGTACCGAGGGCAGCTAAGGCCTAAATGGCCCTAAATCCTAAACCCTGAGTACGCCTTCGATTCTAAAGCCCTTGACCCTAAGCCCCAACCCGAAGGCAAAGTGCCAAGCCAGAATCCATTGAACACGAAGACCTACGCGTTGTGTATGACGATAGCATGTCACTTGTCGGAGGTCCACACACTGCGTCTTAGTAATTAACATGATCTCAATATTAGGGTTCAAGGCTATAATCATTTCTCCACATGGTCCCGGTGTAACGTTTAAAAAGCTTTCGTGGAACCGTACATCTATAGGTTGAAAAAAAAGAGGCCCCTGCATTTTGCCGTAGAAGTCCTCAGATAAAGTATTTGGAGCCCTTATAGTAAAGCCCTTCTCGTATCAGACCCTCAGAAAGGCCTGAACCCCTGCAGAACCGTTCGAAGCCCTTGTAAGGCACTTCTAAAGCCCGTGCAAAGCCCCCAAATAACACACACAAAGGACAAACACCATACGCCCCTAACCCTTACAGAACCGTTCGAAGCCCTTGTAAGGCACTTCTAAAGCCCGTGCAAAGCCCCCAACAAACACACACACAAAGCACAAACACCACACGCCCTTGTAGCTACAGCGCCTTTATCAGCGTCTTTCTAGGCAGCTCCTTTGCCTGGCTATCGAGAACTCAGAGGGCTTCGGTCTGCAGTGAGAGGGCCTGGCAGGTTTTTTCCTTACAAGTCCTTATGTTATGATACAGCCCTCATGACTGTTAAGATCCTACAATTCCCGTATAAATGAAACCACAACAGAAGCTCAAGTTCGGCAGCGAGGGGGCAGGGGGGGGGGGGACATTGTAGTTCAGGAGACGACTTGATGCAACCCATTCGGGCCCTTTTCATGCAAACCGTCCGGAACGCCCAAGTTGAGAGATTGGAATCCCCATGAATCTGTTCTCCATGCACAAACATTATTTCTCGTTTAGCGCTCAGAGACGGACAGACTTTCGGACCCGCAATCCTGCGAATACCGCACATTTCTCTCGAGCTGCAAAAGTTCATTCTTTGGCTGCTTCCTCATCACTGCTAGGGTTTAGGGTTTAGGGTTTAGGGCCCTAAACCCTAAACCCTAAACCTGCTCAGTTCTTGAAGTTAGTGAAGGATAATCTTTCTGCAGATTTCCGGTGCCGCCGTATAGTAAACATCCGCGAAGGAACAGAAGTCATGAGTTTAGGAGGGCCTTCTAAAATAGACACGATCATGGTGTGTGCTGGTTGTTGCGCTGTTGGACTGGTTCAGGGTTTAGAACGGAGCCGAGATCTTTCAACCACGAAGCCCCTAAACCCTGAACATCCTAAACCTTTGAACACCAAAACCTAAGTCGTCAGCCCTACCGCCAACACCCCTAAACCTTGAACCCTAAATCCCAAATCCCCAAACCCTCAACTCATCTAAACCCTCAACGTAGTGGTCGCTAAAGGCAGGATTTCGGGTGACCGACCCAGTTCTCTGAGTTTGGCCTGGGGCAAGACCGCACCCAAATGCCCGATCTGTGGTGCGGCTTTGTTCTGAATGCTTTGTTCTGAATGGCACGGGTGGCACGATTGGTCGCATCATGTTTTCCGGCTGACGGACAGTACTTCTTGTTTCCCACATGTCGGCGTCGGATGGTCTTGCAGCAAAGAACAGGATGAACATTCGTTCTACTTGATCGCGAAATCATATACTGGCAGCGAAATCTCCAGGCCGTTTGCCCTAAGCCTGAAACTCCAAAGCGTAAGCCCAGGTGTACCATAAGATGCTGCTTAGCCGTTGCAAACCTTAGGGCCCTGGCTGTCTATAGGGCTCGAGGTTTAGATTTAGGGTTTTGAGTTATACGGATTAGGCTTATAGGGTTTAAGGTTGAGGTCTTTGGGTTTAATGGTTTGGGGTCCCATATCCACCCAAGCTTCAGAGTATCGCGAGCTGTGGAATTTCGGGATTTGGCAAGCTGAGGTTCAAGTTTCGGGTCGAGTTTGGGGTTATACACATATCATAAGTAAATATGTAAATATTCTGTGTATATATATATATATGTATATAACAATATAGACATTCATGTAACATGTATGTCTATTAAATATAATGTATAATATACGTATATGTGTATATATATATATATACACTAACCGGTATCTGTTCGTGTGTATATATGTCGTATGTATGATAGCGACAATGATCACAAGAATAAAAGTTGTCGCAACAATAACACTACGAGTAAGTGCTCCTTTGTCCCAGGCATCACTCAATTCGCATCGCTGAGAGCGATGATTTTAATTTATTTCTTATCAGCGGCATTTCGCTGGCTGGTGCGACGAACCTGGAACCCTAAGCCGCAATTTGAAACTTCAGATGATAAAACCACAGTAGGCAGCCTACACAGCCTTGAATCCATGGCCTGACGTATCCGTCACTATAGACGAAATTGGCTTGACTTGCAGACTTAAGTAGCTACTGCACTCTAGGGTTAGGTTAGAGGCCGTTCGTACTATGTAAGACTTTGGTGGGTAGACGTTTTGTCCGTTGCAGGCATCAATTTCCCGTGCCAGAGTCTCGGGCTTCCAGCGAAAGCCGTCGAGCCTAAGCCATCCTTGTCCTACACAAGATCCGTTACCGCGACAGCAATGAAGTAACAATGGCCATACTGAGTCTTCATTCATGGTAATATGCATCGTCACTGTTGTCATACCCTATCTGTCAAAACAAGTAATTCCCTGACTCCAAGTCAGTCGCACCCGCCGCTGCCGGCGTCCTCATCTACATGAGTGACAGCCCAGTGCCTCCTTGGAAGACGGTTTGGAAAGATGCCTCAGGGCTCAGATTTTGATGTTGATGCTTAGTGAGTGCTCGAAACCCTAAACCGATCACGGAAGCACGGCCGCCAAAGACCTAGAACAGCCCTGGCTTCTCGCACTCAAGCCGAAAATGCCGGTGATGCTTTCTGTTGTTTTTCTCGGGCTGGGTGGTGTGATTCGAGGCTTTCGGTGCGCTTGTTTCAGGATTCGCTGGGACGGAAGCAGAAGACATAGATCCTGAAGCCCCGAACAGTATCCGAGTATGAATAATGAATCCTGAAAACTTTATAACTGCCTATACCCATAGGCCCCAAAGTAGTTCCTTTTAGGGATTACCTTATAGAATTCTAAATATGAACCCCAAAAAGGAACTACCTCCGGGCCTATGGGCAACTACATAATGTAGGAACCTGATTAAGAAACCCTGGGCCTATAACCCCCCCAAAATAGTAGGACTCATATAAGGCACCCTAATAAAGTCCCAGGGTTTCTTAATCAGGTTCCTACATAGGGCCCATAAGCCCCTCTGACTTAGCACCATGGGCCTTGGAGGTTGCTGTACCGCCCCTTAACTCTTAGCAGGCGTTTAGCGGGTTTAAGGTTTAGGGTTTAAGGTTTAGGGTTTAGGGTTTAGCCGGCTTAAGGTTTAGGGTTTAGGGTTATCAGCGAAGTGAAGGACTTGCAGTTCCTCCTCTGGTTCATCATACACTGTTTATTGGATTCACGTGATATTTCCATAATGTATATTAGCCTGATGCTAAAACGCCCCGGCGTTGTCTGGTTTGGTGGTTATCAGCCCCCTTTACCTGTAGAATGGCTTCTTTAGGGTTTGTAAAGAGTTTAGGTCTTAGGGTCTGGCTGTAAGGATTAGGAGTCTAGGTGCTGTTCGTGACGCTGGCACAAAGGTGCTAGTAAATTCGTTTATCGTCGCAGTGGAAGGTGGCGGAGGAGAACGACGACGGCAGCACTGGCACTTGGGTTGGGGCCTTGTAACCCGTGAGTTGAGATCTGGCTTCTTGCTATAGGGGCTTAAATAAATATTTACCAAAACTACGGAGGGGGTTCCTTCGTTGCGGTTTTAGTATAACATACCCCGAAACCCTCTTCTAATTATTGCGGCCCGTATATTTCTGTATTGATTTTTGTCGCGCGTTGATGTTGCAGCCGAAGCTTCTGCTGGGTTCATGTGCTACTACAGCCAACCACAAGGCCCGCAGGTTCGCTCGAAAAGAGTTCATGTTGGGGAGCCGGGTGTTTAGGCCTCAGAATGGTTTTCTGTTCAGATTTGATTTTGATGCTCGTCGTGCAGGGCGTATGCTACAGCGAAGCCACTGTTCAATGCAGAGCGAAGAGGGTGCAAACCCTAAACCCCTAAAACCCCCAAACCCCAAAGCGCTAAACTCCGAAGCACAGTTCAGGGTTTCGGGTCCAGGGCCATCCTAGGGGTTTAGGGTTTCCTCGGGTTTATGTGGGGCTTTAGGAGTTTAGGCAGGGCTTGGGGCTGTTAGGAGGGGGTAAGGCTGAGCAAGACTCTTTGACATGTGTCGAACGCGAGCTTCCTCTCCAAATTCATGCTCAGACATAGGGTTTAGGGATTCGGGTTAAGAGTGCCTTGGCATCCGGATGTCCATGTCATGTTTTTTTTTGTTTTTAAGGTGCTTGTTTAGGTGAAGGGCACAGGGTTGGGAGCTCGGGGTTCAGGCACATCATATGGGAGTTTCCGAAGATTTGGGGTACCTTTAAAGGGATCCTTTAAGGGTTTCTGAAAGGGATCTATAAGTCTATAAGGGTTCGATAAAGGGTTTAGGGTCTAGAGTTTCCGACAATTAGGGGTCCTTATTTGGGGGGTCCTTTTACTAAGGATCCCGTTATTTAGGGTAATACATTAGGGTCCCCGATTTTCGGAAACCACCACATAGGTTCGGATTCATGGTCAAGACCAACTGGAGGGTCTAGGGATTGCCAACCAACACTTCCATTCCTATGTTTTGTTATGACTCACGGTACGGATAAACGCAATGTGATGATGAAGAAGATCAAGATGATTCATACGGTGTTGGTGCTGGTGCTGGTGAAGTTGTTGTCGATGTTGATGAGCCTGTATTTATGTACTTTAAGGCCTTAAAAATTCGAACTGAACAGGGTTTGGGGGTTTAGTATACTCTAACTATAATAAGGAACCGTGCAAACCCTGTTCGAATTTAAAGGCCCCTATGTTACAAATCTTTCAAAATCCATCCAACTGTCTGCCTGAAGGCCACGATGAGCAATTGCGCCACCTTGGGTGAGAAGGACGGAGCTCTGCTTTTTGTTGCGGGGTTTAGG
Source organism: Symbiodinium sp. clade A Y106 (assembly GCA_003297005.1). NCBI lineage: Eukaryota > Dinophyceae > Suessiales > Symbiodiniaceae > Symbiodinium > Symbiodinium sp. clade A. Next base: position 15,233 of record BGNK01000895.1, read on the forward strand.
TGTTTAGGGTTCAGGGTGCTCTGGGCCCTAGAGACTTATTCCGAATTCCGGAACCCACAAGGCCTTAAATGTATATACTAAGCCTTAAACCTCAATCGAAAGCTCTGAACTCTAAACTTGAAAACCCAACAGCCTAAAGCCCGAAAACCTTCGAAGCTAAAGCCAAAAAGCCGTGAGATTCCTTCACCCCTACACCCTGCAACTTGAATCCCAAAGGGTCCAAGTATCATTATGGTATATACTTATAGGGTATTTTGGGGTTCTAAGTATATACCATAATGATACTCGGAGCCTTTGGGAAGACAAAGATCCGGAAGGCGACATCATGCGTTGTCGGTCCTGACCAAGGGCTTATTAGCATGCTGGGAGCCCAGACCTATGCTTTCTGATGGGTCCATATCTCTATCTCTCTATCTATCTATCTATCTATCTATCTATGTATATATGTATATATGTATGTGCACATATGTGCGCATATGCGTACGTGTACACACATATATATACATACATACATACATATATATATATATGTATGTACATCGTATGTTGCGGCTTAGGGTTAAGAGTTTAGGTTCACATTTGGGCACTTTCTTGGCAGGTGTATATACTACAATGCTGCTAGGTGGACCCCTGGGGTTCACCATTTGGGATTTCCGTCCGAAACTCTCACATAATGTAGAAAGCTGATTAAGAAACCTTGGGCCTATAACCCCAAAATACTAGGATTCATATAAGGAACCCTAATGAAGGCCCAAGCTTTCCTAATCAGGTTTCTATATCACCCAGAGCTCCCCGGTAGTTCGGAGCACAAGTGCCTACGGAGTGGTTTGCTGTTCTTTTCACCATATAACAGCCGTTCATGAACTCGTAGGTACAAGCCCTGCGCAGAAGGCTTCGTATATAGACTCTGCACTAACCCTAAACCCCAAACAAACCTTGCAGTACCTCGAACCCAGCAATCTACATTTTTCAGGTAATCGGCGAAGAAAGATGCAAGCGAGCAAGCTCCCCGTATCCCTGGGTCCCGAACGCCTCAAACTTGTAAGACCCGAGACTAACTCCTAAACTCTAAACTTCAACCTTAGACTGAGGGGTTCACAGTACCCAACGATTAGGTACTTGAGTGTAGGATGGTAGTAGGTTAGCATGTCGGGGAGCACATGATTGTGAGGTACTTGGACTCGTAAGGTAAACCTTTAAATCCTACTGTACCTGAACAGCCCCTGAAGCCCAAGCCCTAAACCTCCCACCATTGCATAGGGTAGGCGCTAGGGGGCACAACCTTGCACTTGCGGCTCAGACTGTGACAGACTAAGCGGCAAGCGGGTTTTTGGTTACGGGTTGCAGAACCTGTGTCGATGTTATGCGGACCTTCGTTCCGCCGGAGGTTTCGGGTATAGGGGCTAGGACGGGTTGTGATGACGGTGTGTTCAGGGAAGCCTTGTTAAGTCTCTTAGTCTCCAACCCTCTTTATTGAAGTTTTTGATTCAGACGAGAAGAGCTAAAAACTGTCTGCTAAAGGCAGAAGTACGTGGCGCGGATGACGGAGTTTGCTTCTCAGATCGTTTCCGCGGTATTAAGGTTTATGCCTTGTTTTTAGGGTGTGTGTGTGTCTGTATGTGTGTGTGTATGTGTGTATAATATTATACATATATATATATATATATCATGTTGGAGGCTCAGGGTAAAGGGTTTAGTTTAGGGATGGGATGCAGAATCTCGGTGTTCGAGGTTCGAGGCGCCCTTGGAGGGACTGCCATTCGCAACATGAGCGGTCTTACTTGGAGGTTCAGGGGTAGTTGTAAGTGGGGTTCTAAGTCCCCTAATAAGTATAGATACCCTACTTATAACCCTACTTGTAGCTACCCATGAACCTCCAAGTAGGAAGCGTTAAGTGCAGTTGTTCGCTGCTCGTGCCCACCAAACTGTCAGGTTGCATAAAGCCTTACTTGAGGTCATCGGTATCTCTCAAACCTTGTCATGCTGTTATTTGCCATTAACTGAACACAAGCTGCTGGAGCCGAGGATGCAAGCCTTGCCAACAGAACCGTTTGTGGCATCCTTTACATTTGGAACATGTAAACGTGCATATATGCATAGGATATCAGGGGACACCTCAAATAACCGCAGATGCATGGCTGCTTGCCTTTACTTGTTCTCAGACTGTACAGCTTGGTCGTTAAATGCAGCACTTATGCTTGTGTTACTGGTAGCATGCGTGTCATAGTTTACCAGTCAAGGCTGGTCTGTACATGACATGAGTAATGTAGGAACCTGATTAAGAAACCCTGGGCCTACAACCCCTAAAATAGTAGGATTCATATAAGGAACCCGATTAAAGGCCCAAGGTTTCTTAATCAGGTTCCTACATTACATGTATCATGTTGCGACACTCGCCTGCATATAGAAACCAGTGCACTGGCATTAAATCCTACAGTCGAAAGACGAAGCTAGAACTCTTAACCTTCAAGGGCTTCTTGACGCCCAAAGTACGAACCCCTTTGTTGATAGAGGTGATGGAAAGCGCTCAAGGGAAGCATTTGGGGGCCTATACTCCTAAACCGAAAGCCTTGTCTGCTATGAACCCTGCACCCGGAATTTTAAGCCTTACTCCCTAAACCGTGCCAGCTTGATAATTACTGCTGATAGCCAACATCCTGCACTGCCGGTAGAATGTGGATTGCCAGAAATCTCGGTTCAGAACGAGTACCTTTAGGTTTGTGGTTTATATGTGGGATCCTATAAGGTAATCCCCAAAAAAGGAACTACAATGGATCCCATATGTACTTGGTGCTGGCTGTGAGATTCTGATGAAATGGACCGTAGACTAATGCAGGATTCAATGTGTCTTTAGGGTTAAGGGTTTAGGGTTTAGGGTTAAGCGTTTAGGGAACTGAGTGCAGCAGCAGCAGACCGCTTGCACCTCCGAGGCTTTGCACCGAGGACTCCTTGAATTCGGAGGTGTCGTACACGGCCAGCAGGGTCCCAAGAGACTTTGGTTAGGGTTTACAGTAAACCCCACAAAGTTGGAAACCGGATCAAGGCTAAATAGTGCTGGGATTCCCTATACATTACTCTTAAGGATTGAGGCTACTGGGTTTCCAACTTTTAGGCTTCTACTGTAGGGCTTAGGGTTGTTATTTATGTTTCCGGGATGATTTTTTGGTATGTCATTGTAATGCTAGCAGGATCCCAAGAGGCTTTGGAGGCCTTGTGAGTGTGCGTGTTATTTGTGTTCTTAGGAGGTGTATAGGGATGTCATTTTAATTCTCTGTCACCCAAGCTGTAAGCATGTCGGGATGCTATCATTTAAAGCCATTCGCGAAGTGTCAGCTGTACTTTATGGGCTTGATTGGAGGGAGGTACTGAGTAGGCAGGGAAAAGGGCGCAAGGGCACATTTGGGGTCTACACATCCAAACCCCAGAATACGAAACATGCTTGATGTAGGGACCCTCCATGGGGCTGCCAGAGTTGCATCAAGAATCATTACTACCTATGGCCTCAAGGATATCCTACAGCTGATCTGTCGCAGACTTTGTTCCACTTGTGCTTGCACAGTCACAGCTTCAAAGAGTCTCTTCCCCTGAGCCCTATGATTTCGGAATCGCAGCTGTTTGAGGAGCAGGTGGTTGTTCAGAAGCGTGCAGGCACTAGCCACAACCCACACCTTAGGATTTCGCGTTTTGCTGTCATCCCTGAAGTGTGTCCTCATAGCCCTAAACCCTAAACCCTAATAGCTTGCTGTTACGTTAGGTCAGGTGTGGTCACAAGTTAACCCATGCCCCTTGCTTTGGGTACCAGTCTCTCAGGCTACATTGGCAGATCTAGGATGCAAGATATTCGTGTGGTGTTTGGAGTTCGACTTCGGGTAGACTGCAAGGATCGGGGCTAGCACGTCGAATGCACGCGAACATCTGGAACGTAGAATCCGGAGTCGGTCGCATATTGCAGGGTACTATGGGGGCCTTAACAATTACCTATACTGTTTTAGGGGTTCCTTATTATAAGTATAGTATACTGGGCCCCAGAACCCTATTCTAATTATTAAGGCCCCGATATTATAGAACTCTATTATAGATCCCTTTAAAGGAGCCCTTTAAAGGAACCCTGTTCTAATTATTAAGGCCCCGATATTATAGAACTCTATTATAGATCCCTTTCAAGGAGCCCTTTAAAGGAACCCTATTCTAACTATTAAGGCCGCTACGCTATATTTGCATGCTTCAAGGCTTGCGGGGCGGCCCATTGGTTAGAAGAATGCTTGAGGTTCCTTCCCTTGCAGGGGCTCCGTCCCCTAAAGGCCTGGCTTAAAACCGCTTCATAGGGCCGGTGCACAGCCTTAACCACAAACCCTACACCCTAAACCTTTAAACCGTAAACCCGAAACCCTAAACCCCTTGTAGCACCCTCAAAGGAATCCTCAGCCTAAGAGGAGCCGCTCCGCCCGAAGCATGGACGTCACTGTTGAAGTTCAGATGCTTAGCTGGGCTTTGGAGTACCATACTTTAATACTTTTTTTCTTAAAGGAACCCTTATGAAATACAAGTTTATACTTTTTTCTCCCTGGTTACTTAAAAGCCCAGTTAGTGGCAAGACAGCCACTGTGCAAGCAGGATTAGACGAAGAAGTTAGAACTTTTTGTGGCCCGGCTGTTGAAGAAGAGAGTAAACCCTACAGCCTATAAACCTTACAATATAAGCCTTAAGCCCCAAAGTAATGCTTTCGGTGATGTGGCGCTGCGGCCCTGGATACTTTGAGCCCTCCCTAAGAACCAACGGATAACACCCTAGGATCACTTCTCGTTCCCATGATCCAGTATCCCAATTCTTGAGGAAGTGTGCTCAAGGGCCCTCAGTCGTCACAGAAGCCACACGCCATTGTAAGAACCTTGAGAGGAGCCCTCAAACAACTTGGGGTCTTGGTTTTGTTCTAGGCCATGCCACGACCTGGCCGATAAGGGCGAAGACGCCGCCCTGGCCTTGGAACTCGTAGCATAGACGGTGGAAGGTTTAGGGGTCTAGGCGGTTTAGGGTTTAGGGTGCGCCTCGAGAAGTAAGAATAAGGTTGCTGTTTCAACTCGGAGTTACAGTATAATCCTTACCTGCAGTATGCAGTATTTAGGCGGTAGTGTTGCCCGTTGCACGTGCTGGGACAAACGATTCAACAATAGTAAGGCCCCTATGGTACTTCTTGTTGCTCTTTGTTGGTCCTGTTGGTTTTGCTGATGATAGTCTACACAGTATTACAAGTATGTGCTAATGGATTTCACGCGAGTAGCCATATAGTTGAAATAATGACCACACTGTAGCCCCATGCGCTGAAGCATGTGCAGGCTTGTAATAGAAGCCTTAATGTTTGAGGGCAAGAGTTTCCCGAGCTCTGGGGTTGAAATGAACTGGATGTACAGATTTTTGATAGACGTTCTACGGCTGTGTTGTTAAGGGTCATTCGGTGTTACAGCTTGGTTGTTTTGTTTATGCGGAGTTATCCTGTAACCGTCTATGATAGCCACCATAACCCGCCAGACGCCTTACCCATGGCCCCTAAGCCGCAGAACGCCCCGATTAGATCCCGTGAGGCCGTGAGGCCCCCACATGTAGGGGCCTGTTCAACCAGCATACTTGGAGGTTCAGGGGCAGTTGTAAGTGGGATAATAAGTCCCCTATTAGGCCCTAATATGGGTTATAAGTATAGTTGCCCTACTTATAACCCTACTTATAACTACCCCTGAACCTCCAAGTAGTGGTACCGGTGATGCAGCCTGGCAATCGGGAAGCTCCCCGACTCCCCGATTACCTGTGGAAGCTGAATGCTCTACACAAAGCGCAACGACCCTTCACATAATCACTTACCCGGTATCCTATACGCAAAGGTGCTTTTCTTACCGCACCAAACGAGAGATCCTTGAAAGAATCAGGTGTACATCAGGTAACCACATCGCCTCTGACCAAGCTAGGACAACCGAAAACCTGCACGAAGGGGGGTGTCTTGGGCGGGGTGGTTGGTAATTGATCGACTTTGGGGGACGTTATATTTCCAAGACATGAAGGACCTTGAGAGTGATAAGCTGCAGCCCTGGTCGACTCCCCGGTTTGGTCACAGTTAGGTCCTTAACGTACCCGCGGTCTGGGGCTTGCTATATTGCTATACTACACGGTAAATTTTACGTTTAACACGGTTGCTGCTTTGTTGTGTGTGCGCGCGCTGCATCAGCGTTGGGTGTTGTTCTTGCTTCTGTCTTTCGGTCGCGAGTTTTTGAAGCTTTTTGGGGTGTGGGTTTAGGCATTTGGGGATCGGCCTTTCGGCTTCCGAGCTTTGAGCCCGGCTTGATAGTTATGCTTGCGTCCTTCTTCGCGGCTCAAATGGCAGCATGCCTGGTCATGTGTTTGTTTAATACAGGGGCCTCAACAATTACCAGTACTATTTTGGGGGTTCCCTATTATAAGTATAGCATATTGGGCCCAAAAACCCTGTTCTAATTTCTAAGGCCCCTATATTATAGAACTCTATTATAGATCCCTTTAAAGGAGCCCTTTAAAGGAACCCTGTTCTAATTACTAAGGCCCCTATAGTAGCTTGATGGAATGAACTGGCGTTGGAAGTCTGTCGCTCGTGCGAACCAATACCTCTGCTAGGCTTCGGAGTACCATACTTTAATACTTTTTTTCTTAAAGGAACCCTTATGAAATAGAAGTTTATACTTTTTTCTCCCTGGTTACTTAAAAGCCCAGTCTAAAGGTCTTAAGTACCTATATAGTAGAATGTAGGGTCCCTATATTAGGAACTACCATTGTTAAAACTAATTCTTGGGGGCCTAAGTACCTACATAGTAGAATGTAGGGTTCCTATATTAGGAACTACCATTATTAAAACTAATTCTTGGGGGCCTAAGTACCTATATAGTAGAATATAGGGTGCCTATGCTAGGAACTACCATTGTTTTACAATTATGATCTGGGAAAATATTGTATTCCCCCTAACAGTACCTGTGGGACTCTTCGGGTAAGTTGCGACGGGGCGTAGAAAGATGTCAGAGATTAGGCGTACATGGCGAGCTTTCGACCTGTGGCTGCTGACCACACCCCAGTTACCAAATCCACCGTTTTGAACAATATTCGCCCCCTGGTCTTGGGGAAAGTTACTACTCCGCGCAAGTTCTTCCGAGACGTCACGCCCTCGTAAATATGGAATAGGTAGTTTAGGAGTGTCACCCTTTGAAGTACTCCTTAGAGGAAGCTCTCAGCCCGCAGCATAGATCTCACAGTGTTTGCGCACCGCTACCTCGCACAGCATGTCGATCACTGTGTTGGTTGGAATGCTTAGTGGCAAGACGGCCACTGTGCAAGTCGAGTTGGACGAAGAAGTTAACGCACTGAGGCTTCGGGCGCAAACTGCGCTGGGCATCGGAAAGGGTTGGCTGTTGGACTCAGCCGGACAAGCGCTGGATACAGGCTCGAAGATTGCTGATGCCAACATCCAGAGTGGTGACACACTTAGCTTTGTTACTGCCAGACTNGGTTGGCTGTTGGACTCAGCCGGACAAGCGCTGGATACAGGCTCGAAGATTGCTGATGCCAACATCCAGAGTGGTGACACACTTAGCTTTGTTACTGCCAGACTTCAACTTCAAGCTCGAGGAACGGCTATGGCTGCCATTCTTGGTGATGGATCCGTAGTGACCTGGGGCAGAGCCAAGTCTGGTGGCGACAGCCGTACTGTGAGTGATCAACCGAAGAATGTGAAGCACATTCAAGCGACTCACGGCGCGTTTGCTGCAATTATTGCCGACGGATCCGTGGTGACCTGGGTAGTGTCGAGCGTGGTGGCGATAGTCGCGCTGTGCAAGATCAGCTGATCAATGTGCAGCAGATTCAAGCCTCTGGTTGGGCCTTTGCTGCCATTCTTGCCGATGGTTCCGTGGTGACCTGGGGTGATGCGGAGCGTGGTGGCGAAAGTAGTGCTGTGCAAGATCAGCTGATCACCGTGCAAAAGATCCAAGCCTCTTGCTGTGCTTTCGCTGCCATTCTTGGTGATGGATCTGTGGTGACATGGGGTCTTCCTCAAACTGGTGGTGATAGCAGCATTGTGCAGGAGCAGCTGAAGGATGTGCAGCAGATCCAAGCCTCTTTCTTCGCCTTTGCTGCCATTCTTGCCGATGGATCTGTGGTAACCTGGGGCGATGCGGACCCTGGTGGCGACAGCAGCGCTGTGCAGAGCCAGCTGACGGGTGTGCAGCAGATCCAAGCCTCTTCTTTCGGTGGTTTTGCTGCCATTCTTGGTGATCGATCCGTGGTGACATGGGGTCATCCGGAAGCTGGTGGTGAGAGCAGCGCTGTGCAGAAACAGCTAAAGAATGTGAAGCACATCCATTATGCTTTTGCCGCAATTCTTGGCGATGGATCCGTGGTAACCTGGGGTGCTGCGGACCGTGGCAGCGACAGTAGCGCAGTGCAAGCTCAGCTGATCAATGTGCAGCAGATTCAAGCCTCTGGTTGGGCCTTTGCTGCCATTCTTGCCGATGGATTCGTGGTGACCTGGGGTGATGCGGAGCGTGGTGGCGACAGCAGCGCTGTGCATGATGAGCTGAAGAATCTGAAGCAGATCCAAGCTTCTGTCAGTGCTTTTGCCGCCATTCTTTGTGACCGATCCGTGGTGACATGGGGTTCTCATGAAACTGGTGGTGACAGCAGCACTGTGCAGGATGACCTGAAGGATGCGCAGCAGATCCACACCTCTTTCTCTGCTTTTGCTGCCATCTTTCATATGGATCCGAAATCACCTGAGATTGCTTCTCATAGCAGTGGTGGCAATAGGGCTGTGCAAGATCAGCTAAAGAATGCTCAGCAGATCATGCAACATTTGCCGGCTTGTGTTAATGCGACCACACAATTTTGAGCCCACTTACCCATAGGTTATTGGGCTATATGTTATAGTGTATAGGGGGCTTCAACAATTGCCTATACTATTTTGGGGGGTTCCTCATTATAACCATAACAACCCTATATATGAAGTACCGTCAGGTTGTTTGGTTTGTTTAAACAGCAACCCTCGCTAAGCAATAACTTGGCTCCGACGGATTGTCCCCTACATGTACCCCACCCAATTCCCTGGCCACAGCGTCGTCGAGGTTACACGATAACATACGGGCTGTACCGTCTAGAGATATTGCTCAACCTAGTATGGGTCAAGACGAAGAGAACACCAAACCGATCCAACAACAACTCTACCTGGAGGTTCATGGGTAGTTATACGTAGGGTTATAAGTAGGGTAACTATACTTATAACCCATATTACGGGACGTATAACCCCACTTGTAGCTCCCCTGAACCTCCAAGTAAGCTGTAAGCCTAAACCCTCAACCCTAAACCCTAAACCCTCAACCCTAAACCCTCAACCCTAAACCCTCAACCCTAAACCCTAAACCCTCAACCCTAAACCCTCAACCCTAAACCCTACCCCTGAACCCGACCCGAAACCCTGAAGCGTTCTGTGATTTGGCTTGTGGCGATGTGTCGCTGCGACTCTGAATACCTTGAGCCCTCCCTAGGAGCCATCGGTTTACAATATGAACCGTGTGACCTCCTTACCTTTGGGCTCCATTGAATATATAAGCTACAAACAGGAACTACATTGGAGTCACAAGGTATCTAGAGCATGACCACTTGAGATGCAAAGCTCCCGATCATTTAAGGCAACATTTTTTTGGGGGCATGTATGATACGTCAATATTGCAGCCCTCAAACATTGCAGCTTAGGCGCTTGTCGCCTCGGCCTTTCCACTTCCCGCCCAACCCCAGGCCACACACTGTGAACCTTAAAGCCTAAACCTTGGAAGCAGTTTGCCATACGGAAAATAGTCTCAACGAAAGGCATTCCCCAAAGGGTCCAAGTACCACTTTAGTAGGTACTTAGTAGGTATTTGGGCCCCCAAAGTCTATTCTATGCTATTGCTTGGACCCTTTGGGTTCTGAACCAGCAGACTTGGGGCTGTAACTGGCATCTGGAATTCGGAAGCAACAAGGACCGACATGATCTTCAGCAACATCAGGCCAGCGGCCTGGCAGTCAGGACGTCGTGGAGTCTAAGCACCCAACCCTGCAATTAGGGTTTAGGGTTTAGGGTAATTAAGCCTCGTGGCCCCTGAACTCGGCACCGAGGGTATTGTGTTTGGTGCATCTTAGGCAATATGTAGGCCTTATCATCCCTAAACCTCCTTAACCCCTTATCCCTAAACCCTAAGCCCTATAATCCCTAAAGCAAAAACGAAATTATCCCTGTGAAGCCTAATCCTTGTAAACCCTAATCCGTCGACCGTAAGCCTCAAACCCGAATCCCTAAACACTATGCCCGAATCCCTAAACCCTGAAATCGTAAGGCGTCTAGAATACCCGAGGAGCCAAATCACCGACATCATGGGTTACAACAGTTAAGCCCTTCAAAACCTCATGGCAGCACACTCTATGCAGGGTGCAGGGCACGCTCATCATATGACCCCTAAGCCAGATGTCACCCGGACTGTCAGACCCTGCACCCCTTTCTTGGAGCACCGCCTTCTCTACAACAAAGATGCTAATCGTGATGTCGGGCAGACTGTGAAGAAGGTGTAGCCAGTAGACAGTAGAGCCCAATAATTTTCTAGTTTTCTAGGCTGCTGGAGTGGCAACCGGCTTCGTAAGGGTTAAGGAGCAGCAACCGACTAATTAAATAGGCAACGGGCTTTCTGGCGTAAGGAAAAGTCCTCTTGCGCAGATTGAGGTTTTAGATGCTCAGTCTTGCAGCTAATGAGGAGCCTACCCAACTCCCTAAGCCTTGAGACGAAAGCTCCGCACCCTAGTTGTTGCGACCTGCATGCCCTGGAGTATGGGTGTCACGCAGTTACAAACAGAACCTGGTGATTGTAACTATTTAAATTCCTGTTTGAAATCCATTCCGAAACTCTATGCTACCCCACCAAAGCTTGCAAAATCCTGATAAAAAAAAACATAACAAACCCTTCGTACATTCCTCGAGATTCTTTTAATGACTCTACAAAATCCAGAAGGGACCGTATTATTCCCTGTAAAGCCCTTGTAGATTCCCGAGTTCTCGGACCAGGGACGATGCTTTCACCGTCTCGTGGACGCCTGGTGTGGCATACCAGCGGCACGTGCAGGCACAGCGTCGCCGCAATGTGCTGAAACCCTTTGGGGGTTTGGGGTTTAACATGGTTTAACGGTAGGTTGCAGGGTTCAGGGTTTAGGGTTTAGGAGTTTAGGGTTTAGGTGTTTTAGTGTGGGGCTTACATCTTTCACAGGTCCTTGCAGTGTAACCCGTAGGAGCTTGCCGTAATGAGGCCCGGAACATCGAGCTTTGCCTTCAACTAACCAGCCATAGAAGGTTTTGTGTTTGATTACCAATAACATTCTCTGAGGCTCCTTGCTCTCATTAGACTCTTCCTTGGGGGTCCCTTACGTTATGAATCTCTTTTCTGCATTATACCCCCAGAACCCTACTCTAAAAGCGTAAGGCCCTTTTTCGTAAGCCGGAAGTCGACGAGGAGTGCGACTTCATCCACTGGGAAGTGATGATCAAGCTGCACTCGCGTGCGGTCCCTGGAATAAAGGGTTCAAGTAGCAGTTCAAGGGTTTAAGGTTTAAGGGTGGGTTTAGAGTTTTAGTTTTTAGGTTTTGGGGTTTAGGTTTAGCAGTATAGGTGCTTTAGGAGCCCAAATGGCTACTAATGCTCCATAGGATTAGGGTTTGGGCTATTCTGTTGATACTGCATAGTTGTCGAGGGTTTTGAAGGGTTTGGCGCCATATGGAACGGCAGTTAGAGTTCTGCAGAGGATCGCACGAAAAGCTCTGTGTGTGCAGAGCACATGTGTGTTGACAGCAGCTTGCACACTGGATCATTCAGTTACCAATACAGCCTTGAACGTGTTTCGGATCCATACACCACTTCTCGTCTCGCTACATGTGTCACATCCGTCCTTCTGCTTGGGCGATCTGTGAAGATCTGGCTGCAAGCTTGCATTCAAGCAGGTTGGGCACATGTCCAAGTGCTCAAACTTTTGGTTAAAAGCCCTGACAGCCCAGAGCCCTAAGTCACCAAGAGCCTCGGAAAGAAAAGAATGCAGCACCTGCACCTAAAACGGGCTTTAGGTTCTTTAGGGTCTAGGGTTTCTAGAGTTTCAGAGTCTCAGAAACTGGGCTTAGCGTTGAGGCCGGCCACTTCAACAAAAGCGAGCGAGCATCCCCCTAAACCCCAAATCCTAAACCCCAAACCCTAAACCCTAAACCCCAAACCCTAAATCCTAAACCCCAAACCCTAACTCTAAACCATAGTTAAAGTAGAAGTCACTGAAAATTCTTTCCTGATGACTCAGCCCTGAGGCTATGTGCAGTTGGGCCGGGCTTTTGGCCAGATCAGCCTCGGCCCAAGCGCCGAACGGAACAGTTACTTTTTGGCTGTAAACTCAACTTTTCAACTGTTGGGGTTCTTATAAGGTAGTGGATTCTGAAAGTCTCAACTTTTATTCCCTTGGGTTTTGGGCCAGTGAGGTTAAACGGTTAAGGGTTCAAGGAGGGGCCTAAATGGGTAGTTGTCAAAATTAAGGTCCCTTTTGGGGTACCCTAAATAATAGGTGCAATAATAGGTGCCGTATTATTATAGGGACCATAATTTTGACAACCACCCAAATGATTACCAAATGTTGCCAACATTATTCCCTAGGGTTTCTTGTAAACGGGTCGATAAGGAACAGCGGAAGTGGGATGGAGAGAAGACTCTTGCCTGGTTCAGGGATTAGGGCTGGCATGGGTTTCAGAACGTGTAATATCATATTTATAGTTTAATGGGCCCTAAAACCCCATTCTACTTATTAAGGCCCCTATATCATAGAGCCCTATTATAGACCCCTTATAGAACCCTTTAAAGGAACCCCATTCTAATTATTAAGACCCCTACACTAGTTTCCCCTCGTTGTGTTTGTCCGGTTTGGGGTGTGGGGGCCTCCCGAAGTCGTTCTAGACGAGGGCCTCGCTGAAATGCGCAGTTCGTATCGTTTCCCCTAAACTCAAAACCCAAAACCCCAAACCCTAAACCCTAAACCCTATAGATCCCTTTAAAGGGAACCCTTAAAGGAACCCTCAACCCTAAACGCTAGTAGAGCCAAGAATCATTTAGGGCTCATCCGTTCAAAGCTCAGGGGTCGGAGCCTTTGCCCAGGAGTTGACAGTCAGCAAATTAGGGTTTAGGGTTTAGGGTATTTTGGATCCCTTATATCACCATATTGTGATTAGACTATCATACACCGTTAAAGCCCTGTTAAACCCTAATATACAGGCCTTAATCACCTATACTATAGTGGGGGTTCCGGATATTTTTTTTGGTATCCTATACCCCCCAGAACCTGTTCTAATTATTAAGGCCTCTATATGACCTGAACTCGAGATCCTTGTAGTAGAGCATACGGGTGCTGGACTCATCCAGGCTGGGACGCGGAGCCTCCTGATCGCCGTTTCCTCAGCACACCTGCTGGGCTCTTGCTGAGAACTTAGGATACCATGATAATCAATCTGTATTATTTACTATAGATCCCTATTCTGGTAACTTGAGTTAAGTTCACTTTCAAGAAACCCAGCCTGTACCGTGGCATCTTGAAACTTGTGAGGGCACGCAGCGATCGGGCTTGTCTAGAGGGTCTTCAGACTTTTTTACGGGGCTCATGGAGCTTTGGCCTCCGGGTTCCCCGGGTTTCTGTAGGATATCCTACCCAATATGTGGGAAAGAGGAGTCCGTCCGTCTGGCTATCTATCTATCTATCTATCTGTATATATATATATATCTCTCTCTCTCTCTCTGTCTCTATCTACCTACCTGCCTGTTTATCTATCTGTCTCTCTATCTGTCGGTTTGCCTGTCTGTCTGTTTGTCTGTCTGTCTATCTGTGTATCTAGGCTACGTACCTACCTACCCACCCATCCGCCTACCCGCCTACCTACCTACCTACTGACCTACCCATATGTTACAGGCTTTCGGGGTACATCATCGTTCCGCCTCACCCAGGAGATGACTTTTACCTTGAGTATGAGGAGGGATCCGACTGGCCAACATCTCAGACATAGGGAATGGTGGTTGCCATTGGCTTTAGGATTACCTGTGAGGTTCCTTATTTGAAGCATTCCTTCAAGGGTTCTGTAGAGGTTTAGCGTCTTAGGCTTCAGGGTTGAAGGGACTCCTGATTTGCCGCATTACAGGCCGGGTGTAGGTCTTAATTCGGGGCGACGGTATGATCCCGGGATGTATTCGCTTGTGCAAGGCCGGAATAATATCCTCCGGTTTGCGAAGTCAGCGGAATGGTGCTAAGCGGGGTAGTCATGACTCCAGGACTTTGGGGGCATGTGGGTGGTTGTCAAAATTATGGTCCCTGCTTGCATCCCTAATATAATACGGCACCTGCTGTCAAGCACGTGGAGCCCGTGAGATTGCAGGGCTTTCGAGTTTGCGGGTTTAGGGCTTACCTATAGTCTCCATTGTAGTTCCTTTTTTTGGTTTAACCAATTATATATTAAGGATCCTATAAGGTAACCCAAAAAAGGAACTACAATGGAGACTATAGGTAGGATTGAGGACCCAGAGAGCCCAATACCCCTTAATTAAGGAATATACCTTAAATTATAAGTGGTTTCATATTATGATTTAAGCTTTATTCCTTAATTAAGGGATATTGGGTCCTCTGGGGACTTGGAGATGTTCCACGCCGACCCTCCCTGGAAGTTACAGAATCTCTAAACCCTGGAAGAATGATCCCTGAACCTGAACCTGTCAGCCCCGAGCCCTGAACCCCAAACCCTAAACCCTAAGCCCTAACTAACCCTAAACCCAGAACCCAAAACCCAAAACCCTAGCCCCAAAACCCTAAACCCTAAACCCAGAACCCTGACCCCAAGCCACCCAGCTTTTGGAGGTTTGTGGGCTGCCAAAGCTTCACGCGAGATGATCCATTTTGCGATCCGCCAAGGCCAAGAGAGTGCGAGAGAAGTTCGTTAACCTCAGAACCCGAGATCTGTTTAGGGTAGGGTTCCGAAGCCCTGAACCTAAACTCAGAACCCGAAATCGGCTTCGGGTCTAGGGTTTAGGGTTTAGGGTTTAGGGTTTTCGGCTTTTCAAAATCCTAAACCCTAAGCTCTCAACCACCGGGTTCCAGGAGTTCAAGATCGAGGGCTGGGGGACTGCATCGATGCCGACACCTAGTCGCCAAACGCTTGTCACCTTCAATGGCACTGTGTACCTGGACCCCAAAAGTCTGTAGAATAGTAGCCTTTGATAGGTTTTGGGCCATTATTTTACCTACTTTTGGGGGTCTAGGTAAAGTCTCTTGGGGGTTCGCTTCCTGCCGTGGCTTTCTGAAGCTGCAACAGCTCCCCCTAAAGCCTAAACCCCCTGAATCCTAGAACTACCCAAACCCGCAACCCCTATAGTGAACCCCAGAAAGTTGGAACATCGATTTAGGATGATTCATGCTGGGATTCCCTTTACTTTACTTTAAGGGCATGAGGCTACTGATGTTCCAACTTTCTGACTTCTACTATAACCCCAAAAGCCTGAACCCAGAGCCTCTAAGACTCTAGGCTTGTCCCCAAACACCCTCTCCATGCTAAACCCTAAACCCATCTAAATCCCAAGCCCCAAACCCATGTAAACCCTACACCCATCTAAGCCCTACGCCCTAAACCGAAAACCGTGTAAACCCTAAACCTTATAAGACCCTAAACCCAGCTAAACCCTATAGACCCTATAGTAGAAGCCAGAAAGTTGGAACATCATTATCCTCAGGCCGTTAAGGTAAAGTATAAGGGATCCGAGCACTACTCCTCCTAAAACCATGTTCCAACTTTCTGGCTTCTACTCTAAACCCATCTAAACCCGAAGACGCCAAAGCTCAATAAGCGCCTGCTGCAGCTTGGAATCGGACCGCGACTACTCCGTGAAAGTGCGGGAGCGCTGTGGGGGAGCCCGTGGGGGATGTTGTGGCTTTAATTTTACCTACAGTCATAGGGACCCTTAGGGGGGTAGGGGGAGGGGGGGTAGGGGGCCTTAATGCCCATAATAAGGACCTAATAAGGCCTATTTAAGGAAGTATAGTCCCC
>BGNK01000895.1:31514-74327 GCA_003297005.1 Symbiodinium sp. clade A Y106
GTTATAAGTAGAGTTATAAGTGCCCTAAATGGAGTTACCCTGATTATAACCCTACTTATAACCAACTTACTAAGTCCCCTGCCCCTTCAAGTAGTCTCATTAGGACCTATTGTTGATATTTCTTTTGTTATATGGTTCCTTTAAGGATTACAAAAAGGGATCTATGTTGGGGGGGTCCTTATTATAACTCTGGTAGAATGGGCCCCCGAAACCTATTCTAATTAGTGAGGCCCCTATATTACCACACAGCGTCCACAGTACCTACCCTTAAGGGTACTATATGGGCTCCTTTAGGGTACTTTAAGCGTTCCTTTCTTGGTAACTATGAGGGTTTAGGGTTTAGGGTCTTAGTAAGTACCTATATAGTAGAATGTAGGGTCTCCATATTTGGAATTACTGTTATGATTTGGGGAAGTCTGCCCCATCACAGTTTCTAGGACCCTTTGGGGGGATAGGGAACTTGATTCTCCTTAGGATGTTTTTAATTATTTAGGGTTCAGGGGTTTAGGGTTTAGGGTGTAGGGTTTATAGGGAGGGTTTGCTATTATTGTATTATGGTTCTAAGGGGGGGGTGTAGTATAGGCTGTATAGGCACGAGGGGCTCGAGCGCGGTATGAGGCGCGAATGGACCATCTTCGGACTGTAATGGGACTGTAACTCACTATGCCGACCCCGACGCTATAGTTCTTGTTATACCATGCTCGTAAACCACGTGAAGCATTTGTATTTGTAAAACTAAAGAAAGCCCTTTTTCAAAAATAAAAACCATTTCTAACCCTCAAACCCCACAAGCCCTAAAGCCCTAAACTCTAAACCCTAATGTAGCCCTCAGACCCTAAGCACCTACGGTAACCCTATAAGCCCTCCTCAGGTCAGGATCCCAACGCCGACAGCGACTACCTGTCGGGCTCCTCCCTGTCCCCTGGTCCTGGAAAGCTGGGGTTTGGGTGGAGGGGTTTAGTGTTTAACGGGTTTAGGGCTTTAGGGTTGAGGGCTTTAGGGTTTTAGGGGGTCTAGGTGTGAAGGATTTGGGTTGAGGCAGTTTGAGGCTATGGGGTTTAGGGTTTCTTTTCGCCTGGGCCCTGAGAAGTTCCCAGTTACAAGGGTTGTACATAGGGTTTCCTCAGGATCTGAGTCTGAAAAGGGTTTCTACTTACAAAGGGTTTGCAGGGTTTCTATGATTAAGGGTTCCACACACGGGTTGCATGAAGTCAAGATAGGTCCCACTAGCAGTGCACCTGAAAAACTGAATAAGCACATCGTAGCAGCGACACGCATCAAGGAGATGGCTGTCATGATATACACCCGGCTCTGAAAGAACTCAAACCCGAGACCCCAAACCCTAAACCTCTAACTGAACCCCGCAGACTCTAAAAGACCCAAATCTGAAACCACAACACCTGAAGCACCTAAAACCGCTGCCCCCAAGAAGCGAGCCGAAACCCGTACCCCAGCAAGAACCACCACACTTCAAAAAGGGTCTGGGGCCTTGACACCCTCCACCCACAACGACCCGCGAAGCATTGAACTTTCAACCGCAAACCTCAAACTACCCATAGGCCCCATAGTAGTTCCTTTTAAAATTTTAGGGATTACCTTCTAGGATTCTAAATATGAACCCCAAAAAAGGAACTGCTATGGGGCCTATGGGTAATGTGCAACCTCAATCCTCAACCCTGGGCCCCACCTCTAGAATCAATGCGCAAAGTCAATATCAAACCAGAGGCAGACAAGACCCGCAACCGTGAGAACGTCAAACAGACATGCAAAAACCGTACAAAGTAACAAACCCTACCCCAAAACCCTGTAAATTTTAAACCCCCCTGAACCCTAAAGATAAATGCAAAACCCGAAGCCCTCAAGCCTAAACCCTTATAGTCTAGTACCCTTATAAGACTCTAAACCCTAAACCCCAAAGATCCCTGAAAGAGCCCTTAAAGGAACCTTAAAGGCACCCTTAGTTAAGCCGTCAGCCAGGCTCCGGACGGCCGCCGTCCCGGCCAAGGCGCCAGAGAACTTGACGACCACGGACGTGCGCCCGGGGCTCCCAGCGGTGTTGTTTGGGGGTTTAAGGGCTTAGGGTTGAGGGTTCAGGGCTTTGAGTTTTGGGTTTAGGGCTTTAAGGTTTTGAGTTTAGGGTACTGAGAGGGTTTCGGTCTAGAGGGACGTGTCTTAGAGTAAGGATGCCTTACTTGGGGTTGTGGCACATGTTTCCCTGTTAAAGTTAATGAGGAATGGAATGTGCTTTCATAACAGCTCTACTGGGGTTGATAATCGTCTTGGGCAGTCGCATATGGGTTTCTTGGACTCAGGGCTCATGTTCCGCCGGTGTTTGCAAAGAGCATCCTGCTCCTTTATGGCTTTGGGGCTTGAGAGTTATGTCGGGTTTTGGTACACCGGTGTTTGGGCTTTTGGTGTTTCAAGATCAGGGTTCAAAGTTTGTGTACTGTTGCCCCACCCAGAGACAAAACCCTAAACCCGGACGCCTTCAGCTTGCGACCGAAGCGCGAAGCCCTGAAGCTTAAAACTAAAACTGAAACACCAAACCCTGTCGAAGCTGTGTAGGGTTCAGGGTTTAACTCGAAACACCACAGGCCTCCTAAACCCTCAACCCTAAAACCCAAAACCCTAAAACCCTAAAGCCCTCAAACCTAACCCCCAAACCGTCCTAAAGCCCTAAAATCCCTAAAACCCCTAAAATCCCTAAAAACCCTAAAACCCCTAAAATCCCTAAAACCCTAGAGCCCCAAAGCCTGTCGAAGCCGAGGCAAGTACCGCTACGAGCTTCTCTGGGAGCCCGGCGATCGCCGCGCCTGCATCTTCTGGGCCTGGCAGGCTCTATAATTACTCTTGCTGTTATAATAAGGGCAATAAGTATAAGTATTATACTATCATTAATAAGAATATTACCATTTTTCTTAGTGTTGTCAATATTATTAGTACTATCATTATGATTATTAGTATTATACTATCATTAATAAGAATATTACAATTTTTTATGAGTATAGTTAATATGATTAGTACTACCATTATGATTATTAGTGTTGTTATTATGGTGATTATGTCTTGGGCCTGGCAGGCTTCTCGACTGCTAGGTTGCATAGGGTTGTAGATGGTTGTATCGTGGTTTGGCGAGTGTAGATTTAAATAGTTTAGGGTTTTGGGTTTTGGGGTTTAGGGTTTAGGGGGTGTTCAGGCTTGTACTGGCTGGGGCATCTAGGTTTTTGCTTAGGGTACACTTTTGCTACTAGGTGTGTTTTCTCTCGGGTTGTGCGTGCATTTACGAATTCGCTTGAGGGCTGAAGCTTGTTCGCAGACAGCGTTTTTGTGGGATTGGCAGGTCTGAGTAGGGGGCGTCACTGCCTTTCAGTTGTGTTCGTGTTTATTGTTTCAGGTTTTGGTGAGGCTTCACATTCGCATGGGCTTGTTGATCCGCTAGCTTAGCTGCGTTAACAGAACCCCATACCGTCCAAAGCAAGACTACGGATGTGAGATGTCCTACCTATAGTCTCCATTGTAGTTCCTTATTTTGGTTAACCAAAATCTCTATTATAGGATCCTAACCACACAACTGGTTAACCAAAAAAGGAACTACAATGGAGAAAAAAAATTAAAAAAAAAATCACAACTGGTTAACCAAAAAAAGGAACTACAATGGAGAAAAAAAATTAAAAACAAAATCACAACTGGTTAACCAAAAAAGGAACTACAATGGAGAAAAAAAAATAAAATAAAAAATCACAACTGGTTAACCAAAAAAAGGAACTTCAATGGAGACTGCAGGTAGACCGGCATTAGCAGCCTTGCCAGAACCCGAAATCCGACTTTCCCTGGCCAAAGCCCTCTCTCTCTCTGCACGACGCTTTAGGGTTTAGGGTTTAGGGTTTAGGGTTTAGGGTGATCTGCCGAAGCCCGCTGACGAAGGTGATGACAAAACCGGTGGGTGTGGATTGGCCCCCAGAGGATCAGGACAATGCCACCATTGCCTTGGCCTAAGCGCTGCGGGATTATTCGAAATATGAGTTTCCGAAAATGGGGACCCTAATATAGTACCCTAAATGGTAGGATCCTTTTTATAAGGACCCCAAAATAAGGTACCCCTAATTTTCGGAAACCCCCAAGTATGTCGAATCATCGAGCATCATTGCGTCGGCCTCCCACCGGTGTAGGACTTTGGTCGGGTGTCTGGTAGTTCATAATTTGGGAGTTTCCAAAAATTAGGGGTACCTTATCTTGGGGTCCTTGTAATAAGGATCCTACTATTTTGGGTACTATATTAGGGTCCCCCTATTTTCGGAAACTCCCATTTAGATTACTTACAAAAGCTGCAGTCGTCATGGGGATTCTGGGGTGGTCACGGCCGATTGTCCCTCGTAAGTCTTGCACGTTGCTAGAAGCCATTCCGCAAGAAACTGGGGCATATTCCAGACTACCAAGCTACGACTACAACGACGGCGACTACGACGACGACGGTGACGACGACTACTACTACTGGCGCAACTTGCGCAACGACGACGACGACCTCCAGCACCAGCAACGCCGCAACAACCACGAGAGCTGCACTGGAGCGCCAAGAAACTCAGGGGCTGAGTGGATACAGGATGCACTTTACACTTTTTGTGGATAATATTACCCACAACTGAAAGTGTACACTTTTGGGGGCTTATGAACTCAGCACCTCAAGCACTTGAACAGGAAACCGATTCAAGCCCGGCAATATCCCTTTGCCCTGAAGTCCAGATCCGCAAGTCTACAACAAGAGGGTCTAAGTAATACAGGGGCCTCAGTAATTACCTATTACTATTTTTGGGGTTCCTCATAGTATTTGTAGTATAATATGCCCCCCCCAAAACCTGTTCTAATTATTATATAAGGCCCCTTAGGAGCCTTAGAGAAGACCTTCATTTCGAGGCTTATGCAGCTGGTACCTTTTGGAATCCTCATGGAACCTTTTTGGTCCATTTCGAAGACCTTGCAAAGCACAGTTGTTGGGGAGGCGGTGCTGCGGTCGATTTTTCTTTCGGCATGGGTTCTGGTCTTTGGGCTTGGGAATCTGGCTATACGACCTTAGGGTTGAGGGGTCACAGGGTTCATAACTTAATTAATCTCGGGTTGGGGATTCGCGTCTTGTTTGCTTGGAATTTAGTTTAGAGTTGCTCCGCACATTCCGAGCCTGCCTTCTCGAATTGCGATGCTTGAGCCCAACAAGCCCCTAACCAGCAGCCGCCCAAGCACCCTTCGAAGCGCTGTTGGCCTGCAACAGCGGCTATGTGGGGTCCTAACCGTCCCCTGTTCTGGGTCCACAGCCCGAATTCCCAACACCCCGATGCTTCCAAATCTCCGAAACCCCCGTCACACCCCCACCTAAACCCCCAAAAGTAGGTAAAATAATGGCCCAAAACCTATAAAAGGCCATTATTCTACATGCTTTTGGGGTCCAGGCAGGCTCTTAAAGCAAGGCCCTCCTAGATCCCAGAGATCCGCTTCTGCCGAGGAGGGAGGGAAGCACTTCTTCATCTATGCCCGCAACATCACCAACGCGATCTTTAGGGTGGACATGGGTTGAGGGTTTCGGATTTCGGTGTGGGCAGGAGCAGGATTTCTCTAAGGAGTGCATGGAGCTTAGGGTGTTAGGGCTTCACTTGCTTTGAGCTCCGGAGGCTTCGGGTAATCCCTGGTCAGATTGGTGAGCTGGGATGATGTCAAGCGTGGTCGAAAGTTCGTCACTTTTGTGAGGGTATAGAGGTCTCCGTTCGCAGCTTGGTGAGTGTGCATATTGCGGCGTTTGATTCTTTTGGACATTACTTGTGTAGAATGAGGCCCAATTTCACAGAAATCGAGGGCATATGTATAACAATCCTAGGTCCCACATATAGACCTCGAACCTCTAATGGCCAGCCGGTGCTCGCAAGTTCGCTTTGTTGTTTCTCGCCAAAGTTGATAGGGTTGAGGGATCGGAAAACCCTTAAGCCCAAGAGTCCAAATTCATACCGGAAAGATGGGGCGAAATAACCCCTATGCAGCCCCAAACCCTGAACCCGCTAAACCCTGAACCCAAACTTAATTGTAAGATTACTGTAACATCATGTCCTGCACATCGCCCCTTCGAAAAAAATGGACTGCAAGTCCTGCCAACCGGCACTTGGACTTTCAGGAAGTCGAAGGAAACCTCAAAAGGGCTTATGGGTTGTAGGGTTAAATCTATCTGCGGGCTCCGGAGCTATGCCCGATAACCCCGGACCCAGCCGCAAGACAGGGTGTCTATATCTTAGTCTTTGCCAATTCTTCGAGATTCTTTGACGGACATGAGTTTTGTCTTGAGAGCTGTTGCGCATGTTATGTTTTGTATCGCTCACAGTTTTTCTGGGTTGCTTGGGCCGATGACATAAGTCAACACCCATGCTGCATCAAGTTGCAACACCACAGTCACATCGTGGAGCCCAAACCCTGAAGCCGAGACCTGTAAACCCGAAACCCCTACGTGAACCCCTAATATAGAGGCCTTACTTAATAATTAGAATAGGGTTTGTGGCCCACTATACTATAATGATAATAAGGAATCCCCAAAATAGTATTGGTAATTATTTAGGCCCCTATACGGCCTAAACTGCTCAACACCGCTTGCTTGGCCAGCTCCCGCTTGGCAGCAACACGCAGTACGGCGCACGTGTACGAGAACGGCCCGACCCCGAGGGGGTTTTAGGGTTTTGGGTATCACGGTTTAGGGGATTGGGGTCTAGAGTTTCGGGGTTTAGGGTTTTGTTCGGGCTCCAGTGAAATGCAGGGTTTCGATCCTAACTAAATACTCAGAAAGGTTCATCCTGAACTTTGATGTCTACCTATAGGCTCCGTTGTAGTTCCTTTTTGTGGTCTACATTCAGGATCCTATAACAATAAGGTAACCCCAGACAGGAACTACAATGGAGCCTATAAAAGTATGTCCACGAACGGGGGTTCCTGTCTGTTCTCTTGATGTCGCCTGCAGGCAACTTAGACTTTAGTGCGACCGGACGACCGGGGCCCCCAACCCTCGGGGGCCCCCAAACCCTAAGATCCCAACCCTCTATAGTAAACCTTGGTATATTGAGGCTCCTTCCACCTGCCACTCATGCCGCGGGGGGAGAATCAGCGAACTCTTGTCCGAAGTGTCCGTACTAAACCTTGGTATATAAGCCCCAAACCCTGGAAACTCCAAGCTCTAAAGCCTGGTTCGGGGTACATGCAAGCGTATTCAGGAATGATACCTCTGTAACCCTAAGCCTTGAACTCTGAGGTGTACAGATCCGAGCCACGATGGCGTGGGGTCCCCCAGCTTCGGCTTCTTCGGCCTAGGTTTTCCTCGGTCTCAGGTCTTTGACAGTAAGTCTGTCCTTATCTCCCCTTTGTAGAGGAAGTGCAATTTTCGAGGGGGAGGCAGGGTTTGGGATAGTTCAGGGTAGCGCTCTGGGCTTGGAGTTTGATTGTGCCCCAAACTGGGCTTTGGAGTACCATACTTTAATACATTTTTTCTTAATGGAACCATTATGAAATAAAAGTCTATACTTTTTTCTTAATGGAACCATTATGAAATGAAAGTCTATACGTTTTTTCTTAATGGAACCATTATGAAATAAAGGTCTATACGTTTTTTCTTAATGGAACCATTATGAAATACAAGTCTATACTTTTTTCTCCCTGGTTACTTAAAAGCCCAGCAAAAGCCTCAGCATAGCATCCTCGAGGTTTGCGGTTTAGGAGTTTCGGAGTACAGCAGAAGCTAGAAAGTTGGAACATCATTAGCCTCATGCCCGGACTCATGCCCTTAAAGTAAAGTAAGGGGATCACTATAGGGTTTCGGGTTTGGGGTTCGGGGTTTATAGGATCTTGAACCCCGGTGTGATTCCAGGGACTACTCATGGGGTGGTAGCTTGACTTCATGCTGGCTCTCTTCGTAAGGATTCCTCAAACAAATTTACTGTCAGATAGATAGGCAAAATCGATAGATAGATAGATGGGTAGACAGATAGATAGATGCATAGATAGATGGAAAGAGAGACGGAAAGATAGATGGATGGATAGCTCGACAGACAGATAGGCAGACAGACAGCCAGATCATATTGCTTATATCGTAGACCCCAGATCCGATAACGGCCATATAATCCGAAGAGCCCAGTTACCTACATAGTAAGTTACTGGGTTACGGGTACTATATTTTATATTTCTATGTAGAGTTTAAGGAACCCCCTATGTAGGTATCTGGGCTCCTAAGTGGCGCTTGCCCAGGCCTGGGGATACTTGCAGTTTCCCGGCGTTACAACGGCTATGCCCGTGCAAGCGGACAGGCGCGGCTGCAGGTATAAGGGGTTTAGGGATTAGAGGTTAGGTCCTGAACGTGGAACCCTGTAAGCCTTAAACCCCTAAACCATAAACCCTGAAACCTAAACCCTAACCAGTAGAACCCGGGCCCTTAAATCAACAGCGGTAACAAAAACCCGTTTACATCCAGAACCTATATAAAACCCTAAACTCGCACAGGCGACCCCTAAGCCCGTTAAGTCCAAATCCTAAAGCCACTACATCGCTTGGCTGCGAAACCTGTACGTCCTAAACCGATGCGGACGCTAAACCGCTCGACTGCAAACCCTGCAAGCGAACCCTAAATCCTTACGGAGCACTAAACATCCTACTCCAACACCTACAGACCCTGAACCCCAGAACTCAAAGATGCAAGCCCTAAACCTATGACACGTAAACCCCTGCACTCCACAGCGTAGAGCCTTGATGCTCGTGAAGTCAAATCCCCTCGCCCTGCAGTGGCCTAGTCCCACGAAACTTGGGACTTGGGGGTGCGGAACCCCAACATCCTGAATCCCAGCACTGTTTTTTCAGTGATGAAAAAGATTAACCTACAGAACTCTCTCTCTCTCTCTCTCTTTCTCTTTCTGTTTTTCTCTCTCTATACATAATATATATATATATATATACATACACACGTATATGTCTATGTATGTATATATATATATATGTATATGTATATGTGTGTATATATACACAGGTTTACAAAGATGGATCTGCATGTACATATATATATATATATATATATGCGTGTATGCATATATATATATATAGGGAGAGAGAGATACAACCTCTATAGTCATTCCCTCTTCGCTAGGTCACGAATTTTCTGCCCTGACTGCGCAACGATCATCCCTGAAGCTGTCGACGTACTTGAACAAGGAATCCTTAGTTCAAGAATCAGACCCCGGAAGGCTGGCAAACGTCACGATCGTTTGGAATTGGCCCTCGCTGCACCCGACTCGGCCGACAGTTTAGGGTTCTGGGGCTAGGGTGTAGGGTTTAGGGTGTAGAGTTTAGGGTTTAGGTTTTAGGGTGTAGGGTTTAGGGTGCAGGGTTTAGGGTTTGAGAGGATAGACCCTTCTGTAGGGTTTAGGGTTTAGGGTTTGTTGGGATTCGGAGCTCCCCAAGCAGAAGGGTTTCGGGTTGAGGGATGTAGGGTTTAGTTTTGGGCTTGGGGCTTAGGGTTTAGTTGAAGCTTAGGAGTTAGTATTGGGGTTGAGTGGATCAGAGCTGTTGGGATTTCGAAAGGATGTATGTATCACGGGTTCAGCGTGGAGTTTAGGGTTTAAGGACTTTGGATTCGAGCTTGCACTCCGTTTGAGGGATTGATTGGGGTTCAAGTGTTTAGGGTGTCAGCTCGATTGTATGCCTTGGAGCTTGACGCAATTGAGCAGAAAGGGTTTGTTGTTCTCTCTAGAGATCATACCCCTACACCCTAAACCCTATATCCCCAAACCCTAAGCCCCTAAACCCTAGAACCTCAAACCCTAAACCCTACGCCCTAAACCCTAAACCCTAGACCCCTTGCCCTCAACCGCCATACCCCCCGAAAGTTGCGCAGCAACAAAGCATTCAGCTCTAAGCCATTAATATAGGGGCCTAAACAATTACAAATACTATTTTGGGGGGGGGTCCTTATTTTAATTATAGTATAATGGCCCCAAAACCCTCTTCGAATTACCTTATATCATGGACCCCTACTATAGATCCCTTATAGACCCCTTCAAAGGAACCCTTTAAAGGAACTTTTTTCTGATATTAATAAGGCCCCTATATGAGCCAGAAACCCCAGGCTTTCTTTGCGCCTCTTGGCCGGAGAAGAAGGCTGCACCGAGTTTTCTGTTCTGTTTGAGGTTTAGGGTTTACGGTTTTAGGGTTTAGGGAGCATACGGCGTAAAGCCTTAAACAACCCTTCATGACACATTTTCTGTAGAATCCTTCAACGAACCTGCATCTGTCACAGAACCCTTACCTAAATAGTCCATCCAATAGAACATCCTTGATGAACCCCAAAGGACCCTGCATACCCCAGAGGCCCAAAGGGTCCAAGTATCGTTATGGTATATACTTAGAACCCCAAAATACCCTGTAAGTATACACCATAATGATACTTGGACCCTTTGGGAGGGATCCCAAGGTTGATATGAAAAAACGAATGGAGGGGTGAAGGGCTCGGGCTTCCGGGCTACCAGCAACTTCATGGACAGTCTTAGTGTCTAGGCTTTGGGGTTTAGGGGTTTAGGGTTTAGGCTTTAGGGTTGAGGGTTTAGGGTTTAGGGTTGCTTAGCACTTAGTTTAAGAAGTGACAGTAATTGTAAATGCTTCGCGTCGTCCGCCTCGGCCCGGTCGCGGGTCGCAGTGAGGTGAAGGTGGCTCCATACCAGTGGAAAATTAGCAGGTTCAGCGTACTTTAGGGGCTTAAATAATTACCTATGCTATCTTGGGGGTTCCTTATTGTAATTATAGTATATTGGGCCCAAAACCCTATTCTAATGATTAAGGCCCCTATATTACTCAAGAGATGTGGACGGGGGAGAGGGGATGGGATCAAGAGTGGGTTTCCCTCTCCTCAAGCCCACTTTCCGCAGTGGCTGAGTGGGTCATGGAGGGAGGGGATTTAGAGGAGGGGGAAGAGGTTCCCACAAAAAAAACCCAAACATCTGGCCGCTTCGGTCGGGGGGGAGAGGTGAATTTATATGGCTAGTCTTATTGTTGAGAAAGTATTCTTAAACGAACTTTTGTTTAAACGAATTTTGATAAATTATATCAAGACACGGGTATTCAGGCATGCACACATACGTATGTGCACATATTTCATATGCATATCGCACAAAACAAGAATAGCTCAAGAGCCCCTGTTGAGAAGGACAGAGCTGTTTGACGGCTTACAAACCCTACGAGCGTTAAACTTCTAAACCCTCTGAACCCTACGGCAGGCTGGATTGAAGACCTACTGCCGGACGAGGCAGGCTACAATGACCACAGCTTCTTGGACCACACAGACTCGGTGTAGGGATCGGTCTTGCTTTGTATGGTTTAGCATTCAAGATTTGTTGGTGCAGGTCTTGGGCATATCAGGGTAGTTGAGGTTGGCTCTGAGGGCTTGTCAGAGGCGTTTCAGTCTGAAGACTTGTTCCGCCTTGCCCCAGAGATGCAACTGCTATTTTGCATTTCGGCGGCCCCATATTCTCTTGGCACTTTCGCTGTGGTTTCGCTGAGGGTTCAAGGATGCTAGCCCTCTCTGGCTCGAAGGAGTTGAGAATCCCTTTTATGAGCCCGTCTACATTAAGGAACAGTGTTAGGAACCGAGCATCATGGCCGTTTGGGGTGGCCTGCAGCGGTTTGAGAGTTTCCTACTCGACATATGTAGCAGTAGTAAGCAGCAGCAGCTGCAGCACCATGAAAGATAGCAGGAGAATCGTGTCCCATTCTCAAGCGCAGCTTGCGCACTCCGTTGCCCAGGTGACTGCGTCTTTGCGGGCTGGTATGTGGAAGTTTCCCTTCCCAGCTCACCGGACAATTGGGTGGTCCGGGACTTGGGATTCGAGTTGAGGTTTGTATCTAGTACACGTGGCAAATGCGCCGTCGTGCCCCACTTAAACATCATCAACACAGCCGCCAAGTACTGGTGTGCTATGGTTCCTGTCATAGTTACAACCATGCCATCGCCTGAATCATCATCCTCCTCATCATCGTCATCATCTTCGTCGTCTTCACATTCCTAACCAAGTTCACCGTTGTTATCAGTATCTTCTGCTTCGCCACAGCCATACTTTTTTAACCTCAGTATCGCCAGCATCACCAGCATCACCATCACCATCACTCACCACCGTTACTTGAATTGGTCAGCCTTATCGTCTCTTGGCTGTGTCCAGCTGTACTTGGCGCAGGCTGCGTTTCTGTGTCCTACCCGCAGTTTCAATAGTCTGTACAACTCGATGTCGGAGCAGCTCGCGTGGTTGCGGGGCAATGTATGGTGTGGGGTTCGGGGCCACGGCTAGGGCACAGCGAGCTGCTGGTGTTGTTGCTGATATTGTTACGCTGTTGTGTCTCCTGTTTGCAATGTGTCCTCGTAGTGGTGGTACGTAGCACTCGCAGTGGCGAGCAGGAGCAGCAGCAGCACCAGCGGCTGCTACAAATCGCTGGTGCCGGTGTTGTTCCCATGCACATGCCAAAGCTCGAAGGGCCACAAGACTAGATTCAGGTAAACCCCTGGAAATATCATCATTGCACATAGCGGGACATGACTCTTCCATAAGATATTCTTGATAATGCATCCGTCGGGCGGTCACTAGTATTCAACTAGGGTTGTAACAGCCTTGTCGCGGAAGGTTCAACAAGAATGCCTGGCCGTTCAGCGAAGCTACCAAGGTTGGGGGTGATCTGACTTCGGCTTGGGTTTGTTTCGGGCACCGCATGCCGCATGCCGGCCAAAGGATATTGAAGGTTTCGAGAATTTGGCCGCACGAGGGGATAAACAGACAGATCCGGCACCCCAGGGTCTTGGAACAGCTACCACTTAAAGCGGCTTCTCGTTTTTTTGGAATCTCCTTAAACTTGGTGCGAAGTGGGGAGTGTTGAGTGTACGGCTTTACTATGGGGCGAGAGTAGGGAAGTTACTCTCGCTGACCAACCTCCAATACGCAATGTAGGGTTTAGGCCAAGTTTACTAGTATGCAGACGGGTAGCTGTACATTTCTGCTCTGAATACGGCACCCTATAAATTGGGGACCCATCCACATCCACGCAGGGATGTCGTGCTTCCGCTTGCGGGTTCCTCCTCGATTGGCATCAACCGTCTCGGAATGCTCTCCAACAAAAAACCGGTCAAGTTTTACATTAAGGGTAGTATCGAAACACGTCCTGGATCCATGGCGAAATGTTGGGTCTTTCCGACCTCCGACCAGCGTGAGAGGTCTAGTCAAGCAGCCCCTTTCTGCTATGCTACACTGTTCCTTGATATTGCTGCAAAACCCGTTATCCTGCAATCGAATTTAGCCGTATCGGGTCATGGGCGTTGTGATCGGGCTCTGTAGAATCCATGATTCACACAACTGGTTTGAGATTTTGGTGCTTCAGTCAAACATATCTCAAAGAGTTCGTTTCAGACACTGCAGCTTGGTTCAAACCCTAAACCCTAAACCGAGTCATCTTTTCCTGGCATAGCCTACCAGGCTTCGGGAGCAGTGTGTAAGGCAGCTTGCTAGAGGCGGTGAAGAGGGTGAACAAAGGGTTCGGACATCTTTAAAAAAATTGTACAGGGTTTGGTGTCATACCAGGATGTGACATCTACACGGGCCTGGAGTACGGAACGGAGTCGCTCGACCATTGCGAGAGGGATGGGTAGGGTGCAGGAGCTCATGGTTCGAGTATGCAGGATTTGGGTTTAGGGTTTGGGGTTTAAAGGGAGGCTTATTGACTTTCGTCTTCATGGTTCATGGTTTGGTCACTGGCCAGCAAGGTGTGCTTGACCTGGTTACCTGTAGGCTCCATTGTAGTTCCTGGTAGTTCCTGTTTGTGGGTTTTAGGATCCTACAAGGTAATCCCAAAAAGGAACTACAATGGAGCCTATGTCCTATGTGTAGTTTAATGTAAGGAATTCTGAAGCGCAGACACCGTGTCCCGTAAGTTCGGGGCTCCTGCAGCTCCCTTGTTTAGAAGACTTCACGGTTTAGGGTTTAGGGTTTACCTACTGTAGTCTGGCTGTAAACGGACCTTGACCTCAACTTCATGTATGCACTTTTAGCCTAGATTCACAGACAGGCATATAGCTATGAAGATCATATCTAGCGCAATTTGCACATGCCCCGCGGATGGTACATCCTCATGGCCAAACCCAGCTTGCTTAGAGTTCAGGT
The DNA here is from genome assembly GCA_003297005.1 of Symbiodinium sp. clade A Y106. Classification (NCBI taxonomy): domain Eukaryota; class Dinophyceae; order Suessiales; family Symbiodiniaceae; genus Symbiodinium; species Symbiodinium sp. clade A. The sequence goes on from BGNK01000895.1 coordinate 45,710, forward strand.
TGTTTCGAGTTTCCCTAAACCCTAAGTTTTAAACCCTAAACCCCAAAACCCCTAAACCCTAAATCCTAAACCGTTTAGGGCTTCAGGTTCGGAGTTTGCAGGTGAGGCTTTAGGTTTCATGCTTTGGTAGTTGGGTTCATCTGCGCGATTTTTAAGGGTGGCAGATTGCAACATATTGCAACTTGAAGCCAGTGTGACAGTGTGTGCATGTCATAGCAATTGTTCTTTCGTTCGACTCGTTGTGAGCGAGGCTTTGACTCTTAATTGCACGTGCTGTCCTGCTGCGTGTAACTTCGCCCACCTAAAACAGGGAATGACTGCTTAATATAGGGGTCTAAATAATTACCAATACTATTGTGGGGGTTCCTTATTATGAATATAGTATAATGGGCTCCGAGACCCTATTCTGATCATTAAGGCCCCTATATACAGGCTCAGAGCCCCTCATCCGTGGCCCAGGTTTTTCGAACCCTGAACGCTGAACCCTGCCGTTCTCTGTGAGGTACAACCTCCGTGCTCGTGAAGGATGCACTGACCCCTCATCGTGGGCGGCCTCGGCCGTGGATAACCGGAGAACCCTATTCGGTGTCTGATGCATGTTCAGTTGATGTGCCCTTAGCAACCTACATCACTTCATCCATATTTCGCCTACGAATCGAAGCCAGCAAGACGACGGTGTCCGAACCAAAGCACGATCACCCTCTACCAAAGTTTAGGATTTTGTGAGTGTTTGCTGTGCTTGCTGTTTGCAGTTTAGGGGTTTGGCATTCGGCTGTGTTTGCTGCTGAGGCCTACCCATTGCATATAAATAGATAGACGAACATAGTAGTTAATTCTACATATTGTCATATGTATATGTTATACATACATATATATATATACACATGTAAGTACAGAGATATGTTATACATATATATTTATATATATGTACATACGTACATACATACACATACACACATGCCTGCCTACCCACCTACCCACCCTACCCACCTACCTTCCCTAGCCAACTGGCCACCTAGCTCTCTAAACCTAGGTATCTGTCGGGCTGTCTGCCCGCCTGCCTGGCTGTCAGTCTGTCTATCTATCTGCCGATCTATCTGAACTCCTAACTAAACCCGTAAGTTCAAACCCTAACCCCTAAACCCTCAACCCTACACCCTAACCCCTAAACCCTAAACCCGGAACACAACCCTAAACCCTTTTGGTTTCGGGAATTCCTGGAGGTTTTGGCTTTGGGGTATTGGGACAGCCGAGGCGGAGCCCGGAGAATGTGATGACCGTGTATTCGAGGCTAGGGTCGGGAGGGGCTGGTAATTATGCGCTTTCGGGATTACGGTTCGGGGTTTAGGATGTGCGTTTCTTATGATGTGGGTGACTAGGGTTTAGGGTTTAATTAGGGTTTAGCGCATAGGCATGTCGATGATTGCATATCAAAAGCATCAGTTGCAGCATTAGTTTGGTGGCCTAAATGGTTAGTTTGAACCGGACAACTTGGGCAACGCGAGATTTAGGTTACCGTCTAGCGTCTAGGGTAGTGCGTACTGCAAGATCAAAAGAGTTCAGGGTTTCTGTCGCTGTGTTCTGCAGGGCCATCAAAAGGTTTTCTTGTTTATTTTGATAACTTTCACCGCCCCAATGAGCTTCTGGGTATGGAATTGAGTTCTTGAAGCTGCTCCGAGTCGTCGCGAGTTAAACTGGCCAGCTCCAAATCACAAGTGTACAGCAGCTGGGTTTGCTTTGAGCCCAACAACTCTTGAGGGGAATGGTCAATGCCTAAGTTACGGTACTTGCAGCGGTGGTGGCTCGCTGAAACAATCGGCTCAAGCAGACAACCCTTGCTCTCAGCCGTGTTCGCTGATCACCGTCCTGTCAAACATGTTCGACACTTGCCTGCAATGTGATCTTTCAGGAACCCAAAACTACTGCTCCTGCTTGTTTGGATGAGATCGTTAATTAGGAACCCACAAAATGCATGCTTATGATGATGTTCCTTACGATTATTACTATTTTATCTCTACGACGACTAATAGTATTCGTGCGGTTGTTATCATTGCTACCATTACGACTAGTATTACGATTATTATTGTTTATTTGTTGTGATCATTGAAATTACCCTTGTTGCTGTCATTGTTATTCGTCGGTACTGTGACTTTATTCTTGTTAGTCATCACTCCTGTTGAAATTAATTGCCACCAACAATCTTTTTGGTATTACCATATCAGAATTGTCATTGTGTCTGTTCGTGGTAGTATTTTGTTTATTGTTATGCTCACTCTTGTTGTTCTTCTTGTTGTTGTTGTTGTTGCTGCTGGTGTTGTTGCTGTTGCTGCTGCTGTTGTTGTTGCGAATAGGACTGAGCTCTGACCTCTAAACTTTGTAACACTTTCGAAAACAGTTGCCTGTACGGTAGTTCAGGTAACCCAGTACTTCATGCTCTAGCCGAATCCCGATCCAAAAAGCCGCAGAAATGGTTCAGCCTCACTCCGACAAGCTACGCTTATATGGGAGTTTCCGAAAATTAGGGGTGCCATATTTTGGGGTCCTTTTTAATAAGGATCCTATCATGTAGGGTATTATATTAGGGTCCCCTATTTTTGGAAACTCCCATTTTTTAAAACCCTTATAGATCCCTTAAAGGAACCCTTATGGTACCCTTTAAAGGACCCCAAAATTAGGGCTCCCCCTATTTTTCGGAAACTCCCATATAAGACCTCGGCAGGCTTCGGGCTCGGGGGGGTTTGAGCTTCATGGTGTTGACTTGGGTATTTGGGGTTCAGGGTTTAGGGTTTAGGGTTCAGGGTTTAGGGTTCAGGGTTTAGGGTTCAAGGTTCAGGGTTTAGGGTTTTTTTTCCAGCCTGGTATTGCAAAAAGCAAAAACCCGGCCGTGGCTAGCGACCTGGTAGAGCATTGCTTTTGGCACGAGTTGACAAAGACCACAATCCAACTCGCCTGGTCTAGGTTGCTTCTTGCATCTCCTGTTGCATCCCTGCATGTGTGTAAGTGTAGATTTCTCAGGACTAACGAGAGACATGAGAGCAAGAGAGCGAAGGAGATAGAGCCCGTGAGAAAGGCCGAGATCATGTCTAGACATTGGATACTGCCCCCACTCAGTAATGGTGGAATAATATACATAAATTAGGATCCTAATAGTAGCCCTATTATAGACTGTTAGTGTATGGGGGCCGTACCCAATCTAGACATGTGATCCCCCCAACGGTGCCCGTGCACGCCAGACTCTCAGGCAAACGCGCGAAAACCATAATCGGTGACCTTGCTCCCCTATCTTCACCCCTAGAACACAACCCAAACCTCCAGGGGGCTCTACGTGCTTTTTTTTTGAATTGGTCTTTTTAGTACGTAGTAGCATGATTGTTAATACTATGACTTTTGGTTATTGTTGATGTGACCAGTATTATAAGTATTACTATTCGTATGAATACGATATTCACATGTTGAGTATCAGTACTGTCACAATTATTAGTATTAGCATTATCCTGATTAGTAGTATTTGTATTATTCTTGAAACAAGCAGTACTAGTGTTGTTATTGATAGCCATTCGAGACCCGGCTAAGGACTTTACTTGCGTGACTTCCGCCTGCAACCCGCCGCCTCCGGGCCCTTTGACCGTAGCTCGGCTCGGTTTCGGAGCTTAGGGTTTGAGGTTCAGGGTTTAGGGTTTGGGTTTAGGGTGCATAGGGCTTGTACTTTTTAGGGCTTCGTACAGGCTTCTAGGCGTTCTTAAGCCATGGTTTCGAGCTTTAGGATTCTTGAAGCCGATCCAAACCCTAAACCCCTGAACCCTTGAACCCAAAGCCCTACGCCAAAGCCTCAAAGCTTTAGCCCTAAACTCCAATCCGTTCTGCCCTCGATTGGAGCCATTGGTTTCAAATTAAACCCTACCATATACTTACAGTATTCCATGTTCGACTAGAGTTCGTTATATTGTATTGTATTGCTATGTTGATTTTAAACTTATGGGTGAAGATGACCACCGCGGCACCGCAGCATAGAATCTTAACAGCATACAGGTACACATTGCTGTCTGCGGTCAGAAAGTTAAAAGCCTACATAAACCTTCATCGTCCGTGAACCCCAAAACACCCTGCCGAAGCTCTCCCGGCATCGCGAAGGGGAACAAGAAGCTCAAAAAGCACCCTGTACCCCATGCATCCCGAGCATGGGCCGCTTCAGACCCTCATCGTATCAGTAACTTCCCTTGCCATGCCGTCTTCGAGCTCAGAGCCATCGTGCCCTACATTCTCGCGAGAGTTCTTTAGTTATGGCTTTGCTGCATTTTGGGCTTAAGCCCTAAACATTCTATTGTATTTTTATAGTATCATAGTATAGTATAGTATAGTATAGTATAGACTCGTTCGTACGTCTGAAGCTTCAAGCCCAAGCCCGAAGCCTCGTAAGATCCCCCGGAATCCAGAAAGCATCAACGCCCGGTGAACCTCGCTGCCCTTAGCCTATTGGGGCTGTACACGCAGCTCCACCCTAAACCCTAAACTCCTAAACCCTAAACCCTAAACCCCAAACCCTAAACCCCTAACCCCCAAACCCTAAACCCCTAACCCCTAAACCCTAAACCCCTAAACCCTGAACCCCTAAACCCTAAACCCGAATCATCTCCAGGCGCCGGAAGCTTAGGACCTTGTTCAGTTTCGGGTTTCCACGAATACGTGAAGCGGCGCTCGTAAAGCCTGAGAGAGCCCTTTATCTCCCATACCCAAAGGGTCCAAGCAAAAGCAGAGAATGTGCTTTTGGGGGCTCTCAAGCAGCTACCCTAAACCCTAAACTCTAAACCCCTAAACCCTAAACCCTTTATTTTGGAATTTGGACCCTTTGGGATAGAACCTTCGTTTCGCTCAGGTGAAGATCGATCCGGCTGAGTTGGCGAAGCGCGCTGCAGTGGATGCCTCTCGCCATGCAAGGGGTTTAGGGTTTGGGGGTTCTAAACCATAAGCCATAAGCCCTGTAAGCCCTTATGGTGGAACAGTTAATGTACCCGTAATAGTCACAAACCTTACGGCTGCTAGGTTTGGGTTCAAAGGGCTTCGCCGAGGTTGCTGTAGGGTTGTTTTCTCATGTATGGGTTCAGCCGGTGCTTTGAAAAGCTGCTCGGGTGTTTTTGGGGCTTTAGGGCTTCTGTGTTTTGGTATGGTTGCGTTGTATGAGGTTTCGATCGGAGGTCGACAAGGGGTTTCTGCAGGGTGTTTAGAATGGTTCTTTAAAAGTTATTTGGGGGCTCAGGGCGTAGGGTTCATAAGGCTTATGAGGTTCGGGCTGTTACTGGCGCTTTGCAGGCTACCACGCTTGGCCAGCTTCTGCACTTCTTACGATTGCGGGGGCTTCGGGTAAGATCGGGGGGCTTGCGCGGAGGAAGTAGGGGTCGACGGCTGTTATCTTACCAACCACCCCTCCGACATCCTGGATTGAGGGAGAGTGCGCCCCCTACATCAAGCATCCAACCGAATCCTTCAAACATGCGGGCTATTTGCCGAATCCGAAATGGGAAGTAAGTACAGTGGCCAGACCATCGAAACCTAGACCTAGACTCGACCCGACCCGATCAGTGTTTTTCAGTCTTCAACAAAGCCTTCTGAAGAACATGGTGCAAGAACACCAGTGAATGCAACAGCCCTTCGGCTCCTACCCTAAGCCCCAAACCCACACATTTCTCAGCCCCGACTCGACCGTCAAAAGCCCCAAAAGATGTAGCGGAGCCCTCACACGCTCCGGCCTCTGCGCCACTAAACTCACCTAAGCGAAACACTCAACCCTAAACCCTCGACCCGGGAAACCCGGAAGCCCTGAACTCCCAGCATCAAGTCTACGCTTGGAGGGGTTCTCTGAGTCAGGCCTGTAATTACCCCTTGCTACCTTTTAAGGCCTTAAGGGTCCATGTACCTTCGTAGTGTTTGCTTTGACCTCAAAGGGCTCCTGTATGGTAGCTGTAGGGGCAGTTTACAATACGATAATGCTGCAATTTTAATGTAGGGGCCAAAATCATTACCAACATTAGTCCTCAGGGTCTTCACATGATATTATGGCTCTATGACTGTAGCATAATAGCTCCGAAACCCCTATTCTACTTCTCAAGGCCCCTATTCTTCAGTACATGGACCTCTTTCAATGCAAATGCTCACTTCCTCAAGTCAGGTCGCTGAGTTCAAGCTCAAGGAGCATGAGGACCCTTCCATCGTAGGTCCTTTCTAAAAGAGCCGTAATGATTACAATGACTGCAAGGGTATCTTAGTTATCAGTTATGACAAACTATTCAGACCCTGATAGGTTCGAGCTTTGGGTTTTTATGAAGTACGAGTTGCTACATGAACTCCGGGTATTTTTGTAGGATCGAAGCAGTTATAAGGCTTGCAGACTCTCAGGTGGTGGATCCCAACTCCCAAAGACGCCAGATGTCGCAGAGCCCTCAAAACAAGCGTCCAGCATGAACACGGCGTGAACCCTGAAATCTGTATTTGCAGAATTAAGGCACACAGGGAGCTCTGTTCGCGCTTTCCCCGCACACGACCCCAAGCCACCACCGGCCACCACCACCACCGCCACCATCACCACTGCAACCATCACCACCATCACCACTGCAACCACTTTGCATGGCATCATGCTCCCTTGTCCTTGACAAGGAGTCTGAGCGCAAAGCTGAAGCAGCCACGCCCTTAGGTGCAGCAATGAAGTTCCGTTGAGATGTCAGGGGTTTGTGCTGGAAGTTCCCTAAGCCGTCTCATGAACCCCAAGCCCTAAGCTGTGAGGTTCGTGATGTGGGTTGCAGGGCGTGCATCCAGCTCCATGTATTTAGGGCTTCGAGTTTAGATAGATTGTACATATTCTACGGTGTGGGAAATCGAACTTCGGGTGCAGGCTTCATGGGTTTACGGGTATGTTGTTTACCTCGACCTCTACCATACGGCTAAGTCAGCTCAGGTAGAATGGCAGTTAGAGTCCTGACAAGAACGACATATATCCAACCGCACATGTTGTTGCAAAGCCCTCTTAAGTACTCGACACCTCAAACTCCGATAATCCTCAAGCTCTAAACCCTACCCTAAGGCTCCATAGTAGTTCCTTTTTAGGATTACCTTATAGGATTCTAAATATGAACCCCAAAAAGGAACTACTATGGAGCCTTAGGGCAAGCCCGAATCCCCAAGCCAATGAGCTCTAGGAGTGCTAGGACCCTCAACCCTGCACTCCCATTCCCGCTGCCCTCCCCAGGCAAAAGCCGAAGCTGATAGGCGAGCAGCAGAGGCAAAGAAGCAGCAAGAGGCTCTCTTCGGGGCTGAGGGTTGTAGGTTGTAGCGGCTTTCCTAGACCCTCCATCTACCCTCTATTAGACCCTAAATGCCCCTTATTTGGGACCATATACCCCTGTTTGAGGATACAAGGAGGGTGCTGGTTATTAGGGATTAGGGTTTAGGGTTGTACAGGGGCATGACTTTAGCAGGGCTTATGGGTTTAAGGTTCGAGCGTAAGTCTCAGAGGCGAAAGGCCACCCGAATATGTAGGTTTTGAGTATCTGAGGATCCCAAAATAGAACTCAGACAGCATCTATACCTAACCCCCCAACAGTAGGTAAAATAATAGCCCAACACCTATAAAAGGCTATTATTCTACATACTTTTGGGGTCCAGGTACCCGAAATTCCGCTGCCCATCACCTCTTGGACCCTGGGACCTTTTCACCCCCCAAAAGTCCGGAAGTCCTTGACGCGTAGCCTCCAAATCCGAATCGCCTGCATTCCTGCGAAATGAGCCCTAATTCTGCCAAGTTAAGCTTCCCTGGACCTTAAATAGAATAATACCCTTTTATAGGTTTTGGGCTAGTATTTTACCTACTGTTGGGGGTTTATGGACCTTAGAAGTACGTAGAATACTGGCCTTTTATAGGTTTTGGGCTATTATTTTACCTATTTTGGGGGGTTCAGGTCTAAACTCTCAAAACCCAAGGCCCGTACCCAGACAGAGGGCCCTCGGAAAAAGAGCGGAAACACAACATGGCATAAGACACACAGGGTTTAGGGTTTAGGGTTTACACCACCAACAACACCACCACCGCCAACAACAACAACAACAAATAGGCACACGAAGAAACAACCCGTCAATCAAGCAATCAAAAAATCACACAAGCACACGAACACAAAAACACACAAGCAAGCAAGCAAGCAAGCAAGCAAATAAAACCACGACAACCACACCAGCAAACCAAGAAAACCAGCCCTGCAGCAAAACACCAAGCAGCAACGCAACCAAAAGCAGAATAGCACTCAGAAACCACGACCCGTAAACCCTATACCCAAAACCCCAAACCCTACATACATATATATATATATACACTATACCCCAAACCCGAAAACCCGAAACGCTAAAAGAATGGCAAAAGCCGCCACCGGTCAGAGGAAGCGGAGCGAAGGCGATCGGAGGCCGATGCACGGAAAGCCACCGAGGCCAGGAGCATTTGAGGCTCTAAATGTAATATAGGGTTAGGGTTTAGGGTTTAATATACCTATAGTCTCCATTGTAGTTCCTTTTTGGGTTAACCAAAATCTCTATTATCGGATCCTTGGTTAACCAACAAAAGGAACTACAATGGAGACTATAGGTAGGGTTTTAGGGGTTTTAGGGTTTAGGATTTTAGGGCTTAGGGGTTTAAGGTGTAGGTTTTTAGGGATGTGCGGTATAGGGTTTGCGGGTCTAGGGTTTAGGGGTTAGGGTTTAGGGTTTCTACGACATAGGCTCCTTCATGATGGCAACAGGGTTTTGTGGTATTTTAGGAAAACAACTATGATAAGCAACCCTCAGGTAGAAGATTGGTAACTATTTATTCTTCTATGTTATATAAACGGCTCTCAAGTGCTCCGTCAAAAGGGTTTCTTGAGGAACCTGTCAAGGGCTACACACTGAACTATGCAAGGGATCCGTCGATAGGAGCGTTGTTACAAATGCTTTATCAGGGTTCCCTTACGAGATCTTTACCAAAGAAGGATGTATAAGGGGTTCTAGAAGGGTTTTTGAGGGATTCTGGAAGGGCTCTAAACGGCCTGGGCGTCTTTTCGCCGAAACCTAAAACCTAAACCCTAACCCAAAGGGTCCAAGTATCATTATGGTATATACTTAGAACCCCAAAATACCCTATAAGTATACACCATAATGATACTTGGACCCTTTGGGTAAGGATGTTCCCTAAACCCTAAACCCTGTAGGTTCAAGCCGCATTCAATCTTGGCGCTCTGAGGGGTTCAGGTCAGGGTTGGAGTTGGTTCCCGCAGACTGGCGCGTAGGTTAGTCCAAAGGGTCCTAGCAACAGTCTAGTACTTTATTATCTACTAAGAGACAGTATAGTATGCATTTTATGAATACCCTAAGGCCCCAAAGTAGTTCCTTTTGGGGGTTCATATATAGAATTCTGTAAGGTAATCCCAAAAAGGAACTACTTTGGGGCCTTTGGGTAGCTACTAAGAACCGAGTATATTGGTACTTGGACTTTTTGGGTCGGCCGGCGTCCCTTCCCAGACCCAGATCTACCTTCTATTAGACCCTACCTATAGTCTCCATTGTAGTTCCTTTTTTGGGGTAACCTTATAGGATGCTTAATATATAATTGGTTAAATCCAAAAAAGGAACTACAATGGAGACTATAGGTAAATACTAAAATAATCATTATTTGGGACCGTTTACCCCGTATTTGAGGGTACAAGGGAAGGTCCTGGCTTTGACCATATCTGCTGTTCGGGGCAAGGTTGCTCTTGAATTTCGCGTCGCCTATGTTTGCTTCATGTTTCCAAAGGGTCCAAGTATCATTATGGTGTATACTTATAGGGTATTTTGGGGTTCGAAGTATATACCATAATGATACTTGGACCCTTTGGGTTTAGGATTACCGAACGGATCTGCATGCAAGCTCAGTGGCAGGGCTCGATGCAACAGGGCCGCGGCACGACAGCAGAGCAGTCCAGCGAGATCCCTTACCCAACATGCACACTCGCGCCGCACAAACAGGTAACGAAGTTGCAACAGCTCCTTTTGGGGCCCGGTTCTGGTCTCCTTACTACAAGGAAGCATGAAGGACTCAGAGAATCAAGGTCGCATAAATCATAAGCCTCGACCCGCTCCCCCGGGCAGGAGGCGGAAAAGCTTCGAAGGGAAGCAGATGCAAAGAAGGCCACTGAGGAGACCAGTCCTGATTTTTGCTTTTTCTTAGACGGGTTGTAAGGGAAAACAGGGGCTTCTGTAGGGCACCTAACTTTACCGTCATGGTTCCATGCCAAAGTTATGTCGGCGACTTAATAGTACCTTGCGAATTCCTCTTCGACGCTGTGGCATTTGTGGCTTGGCATTCCCCATTCTGCCTGCAAGTACCTGCTGCTGGTTCAGTCAGGGCGTGGGTTCAGGGCCGCGAGGGATGGTGAGTGCCTGACGCATTATTAGGTAGATTCGGCAGTGTTAGTGAGGATTCAGCTGACGGCTTCCGCATCCAATTGCTCTTGTCAAAAGCATGCGCTGCAGCGTGCAGTCGTAGACGTAGAGGATCTGAGATCTTCCATTCGGGCCAACTGCGCGCGAATCCTGAGCTCCCATTGGCGGAGATCGTCGCCTGTTGTAGAGAGAGGCTTCGTGAGTCTGTGCGCGCAATGGCTGTTCCGGAAGGCTATGTTCCCGTCGTCGCCTTTCGCTTTTGTCCGCCCTCCGGGATCTTCTTCCAGCTTGGCATGTACCTTCTTGTGCCTCGGGCGTGCTGGGCGTGCTGTGCAGGTTGTTCGTCTACGCGTAGAGTAGAGGTGGTCAGCCTGCACCCTGCACCCCACCGCCTTTTCCCCTCCGACCGAGGACATGGTGAACGACATAGTTCAGATCTGCACATTTCTGCTCCACAGAGATTGGTGGTTTGCAGGATTCATGGTCTTCTTTGTGCTTCTATCTCTGCTGCTCACGGTCGGAGGCGTGTCGCACCAGAGCACGCTGAAGCGCTTCGATCCGCTGGGTGAAGCCCGGCTCTGCTTGGCTCGGAGAGTGCCGACAGAAGCTTGGGAGGCGATGCTGTCTCTTAGTAGCTGAGTGGATACACTTTACACTTTTTTGGATAATACTACCTACTCTAAAACTCAAAAGTGTACACTTTTGGGGGCTTATGAACTCAGCAACTAAGGTCTTGTGAACGAAACGTGGAAGCGCCCGGCACCGGGCTTATCGGGCCCTACGGCGCGGCACTGCTTCAACTCACGCCACTCCAGGCTGCCAGCTGCCTCTATGGGTTGGTGAGCTCGGCAAAGGCCATGGCCGAGGGCAGGTTGCAAATGGAGGCGTGGATTCCGAAAAGAGTTGTTAGGAGGTTTTTGGCGGAGGCGTGAATGCAGCCTTCGGTGCTGCATCAAACATAGCCATCGTAGGAAAGTCTCGAAAATTAGGGTTTTGCGCAGCTGTGTAAGTGTAGGATCCGCGGTGCAAGGACGGACCTAAGGAGCTGTTAGACGGATGTAAGTTGTGTGATATTTATCATTTTATTTGTGTAACAAGCAGCCTGTCGATGCCCGGAGCACGTGCGAGGTCGTGGCCGGCTCGGACGGTGCAAAACTACCTGCGCTGAAAGCTGTTCGACCGGTGACGTTCACGGCACTCTTTGCCTGGTATTTGGGTGCTTTTGCGGCGGAGCTGGCTGCCTTCGCCTTGGCGAGTGCTACCTTGCATCCTATAGTGATTGTGCCCGGATATATGCTGGGTGCGGTGGCGAACAGTGCAGCGGCCTGGTGGAGTGGATCGCAGGACTTTTTGAAGGCGGCAGTTTGGTCTTGCACCACTGTCATCACGGTCAGTGTTGCGATGGTAGGCCGCCAGACAACGAGCATTTTACCGATGAGAGGAGCATCAACTGGAAACGGCCCCGGGTTCATTGCAGCGATTTCAATTCCGGTTCGCTTCATCACATGGACGGCGCTCTGCTTCCGCGATCTTCCGCAAGGCCTTGTTCCCTTCGGCTCGCTGGGGCGGCCCATGGGCCTCGCGGTGCTCCGCGAAAAATTCCTTCAGCCGGCCACTGCTTCGCAGGAAGCATTGGCATGTTTCACGTCCCAGTTCTGGATATCCGTCGAACCGCAGGCCAACGCGACCTCTGAAGAGGTGGTGTTTGGCGACTGCGCCTGGCCGGCAACGGGCGATCTGAGCAGCGCATCCACCATTTTCAACACTTGCTTGTTGTTGTTGGCCATGGTTCTTGTTCCAATACACATGTGCATCGTCGTCGGGATGTTACTTTTCAACCCCATATACGCGTGTGCAGCCGACAACCTCCCGCTCAAGGAGGAGGTCGAGGAGAAGCAGCGTGAAATCAATGATTTCGCCACGCAGAACGAGCAAGCTGCTGGCCAGCATGAGCTGCTGAGCCCGCTTCCGGATTAGGCAAAGTCCCCATCCGAAAGTGTCACTCTGTCGATGCCGCAATGTTTCAAAAACACTGTTGAGGCCGGCTATCCGTGATGTCGCCCAGAGTGAGGAGCCCGAAATCCCCACAACCCAGAATCCCGACGCCCGTCCCCCAGTCCGTAAACCCAGGCCCCCGAGTCTCTGAAACACCAAACTCCGCAGCTTTTCTAACCGTTGATATTGGAGGAGCTAAGGAGCCAGGACTATTAAAATAAGGAGCTAAAGAGCCTTGGGAACCCCAAAACCACTGGTTATAGTTTTTCCTCTTAACATTTCCCATCGCAGGATCAAGAGGAGCGCCAGAGGCGCACTGAGGCGTGCAGCATGGTACACTTGACATCAATCCGTAGGAATGCCTGCCGTTAAGCTGTTGTTGTTGCTGCGGACTCTATAGACCCAAAACCCTAAACCCTACCCTAAAGCCAACACCCTGAACCCACAACCGCTATAAATCCTAAACCCGAATCGGCCTGGAATCTTGTAAGCTCGCGGCCCTTTCCACACGCAATTGTTCGCATCCCACACCGTGCGGCTTGAGTCAATTTGCTGATCGTCATCTGGCTAATCTTGCGTCACTATCTTGCGTCCTGAGCCTCAACCCCAGGGCCTGAGTTTGCTGAATCTCAACGCTTTTTTCAGTGGGCATGGTTGAATATTATATTCCCGAAGGGTCCAAGTATCATTATGGTATATATATATATATATACTTAGAACCCCAAAATACCCTATAAGTATACACCATAATGATACTTGGACCCTTTGGGATTCGTACACGATAGGGGCGCCCCAGACCCAGACCCCTGGAGGTCATCAACTGGCTGAAGAGCCAAGGCTTCCCTGACATTGCTGCTCCCAAGAAGACCAGCCGCTCGGCTATTGATAGAAATTCTGATTGGATTCTTGGGGCTGCGGCCACAGGTAGGCAGCGCAGGTAGCCGGATCAGCCATACAATGATATGATCCGGTTTCTGTAGCGCAGCCACGGCCGCCGATCCGAATTCAACAGATCTGCTTCGGCAGATTTGATAGGACAGAGCTTTTGCTTGGTACCTCCCACCGCCAGCTCATGCAACTCAATGTTCGTTCCGAGATGAGTTTTGGAGACTACCTGAACTCTCAAAAGTAGGTAAAATAATAGCCCAAAACCTATAAAAGGCTATTATTCTACATACTTTTAAGGTCCAGGTAATTAACAATATAGCCGAGGGTGCAATCAGTTTGCGACTGAGAAGGTTAAAGCCTCTGAGGACAACACGTTTAGGCAGTTGTCACCTGTCCAGCTTCCAACTGAAGAGGGTGAGCATGGTCTCTTAGGGTATATTATGGTGTCCGAGTGTTCGCATAAGTATAGTCTTCGACTTTGTTCATTGTTTGGGGGTAGTATTACCCGGATAACCTTGATGGTTAAAGCTATCACAATTTTTTAATCATTGTTATATACCTGTAAAGGCTTCCAAGAACCTTAAGACAATTGAAGGACTCTGTAGAACATTCATCCGGGTTGTAGGGACATGCATGGGTTTATGTGTTCATGAGAAGAGGTCTATAACCCCATAAGCCCCAAAAAGAATCGCACTTGAGCCCTTAAGCCGTAACCTATCTTAGTAGCTGAGGGATACACTTTACACTTTTTGGGAAAATACTACTCACTATAAAACTAAAAGTGTACACTTTTTGGGGCCTATGAATGAACTCAGCAACTAAGCTATCATTCCAACACAGATTCAACCCAAAGCCAGCCCCCCGAAGTGCCAGGCTCCTGGCGACCCTCGGCTAAGATCCCTGAACCCCCAAAAGTAGGTAAAATAATAGCCCAACTTCTATAAACGGCCATTATTCTACATACTTTTAAGGTCAAGGTGAACCCCAAGCCAAAACCCTAAACCTCCTAAACTCCCAAAACTAGCCGCGATGTAGACGCCAGAGCACGAAGTCCTCACACCGGCCAGGGGATAAATAAGAGTAGTCTTTTTGTTCTGGTTCTAAAAACGGCTGAGATTTGATAAGGATCCTGCATGTCTACGAGCCATCAATACCCTCTGCACAAAGCGGTGACAGATGGCAACGGCCGCAACCCGGCATGGAAAGCAGACAGTTTCGGGTTTTACGGTTTGCAGGGTGTGCGGCTTCGGTGTTTCTAGGGCTCCGGGATTTGAGGGCGCTGAGCGTGCCGATTTGACTCTGTCCTGAAAGCCTTTCTAAGATAGGGTTCAATCATGCGGTAGACCTTCGGAGCCAGCGAAGCGCGCTTTCTTCAGCTGCAGGCTGCTTCTCTAGGGCTACAATGCACGGTTTTATTACGGCATTATTATCGGCACTACCTGAACTCTCAAAAGTAGGTAAAATAATAGCCCAAAACCTACAAAAGGCCATGATTCTACATACTTTTAAGGTCCAGGTATGCCGTACGTGGGTTTGTCGGCTGGAAGCTCCGGCGTTTGGTCTGTCTGGGCATGTTAACCCTATGCGCCCCAAGCCCTCAAAAGGCCAAGTTTAAGTTGGAACACTACCTTAACCCGGAATAACCTACCTTTTTAAGGACTTATATAAGGAAATCATAATAAGGAACCCTAAAAAGGCAGGTTATTCAGGGTTAAGGTGGGCCCTAGACCCCGACGAAGCCCAAAGCCTAAACTGAGTTTTAACCTCTTGTTAGTGAAATTTCAGGGAACTTATTTAAAACCCAAAGGGCCATCAGGTGGGGTGCAGGATTCAAGTCAATACAGGGGCTCTGAAATGAGTAGTACAATTACTTCGGGTTCTTTGAATATAACTGTATACAATAAGCTACCCGAAGCCCTCGTTCGATTTGATAAGGCCACCCACATTCTTCATTGCTGAGTGTGAGCGCTGGCGTGGAAGAATCCTCAGCCTTCCAACCTGAGAAACATGGGAGTTTCCGAAAAGTAGGGGTACCTTTTTTGGGGTCCTTATAATAAGGATCCTTCTATTTAGGGTACTATTTTAGGGTCCCCTATTTTCGGAAACTCCCACAGATGACCACCTATAAGCCTGAATCCCTGAACCAAAGACCTCGAACAGAACCCTAAAGCTAAGCCCCTCAGAGCTTTGTCATAGTTGGGTAACATTTTACATTTTTATGGCTACTTAAACCCAATAATAAGGAAGAAAGACTTAACTTTTTAGTCCTATCCCAACCATGAACTAGAAAGCCCCTGAACCATTCACTGAACCTCAAAGACCTAACACCAAGACAAGTCAACCTTCGGCCCTGAATCATCCCCGATCGGAGGATGTTGTATCTGCATCCTTAGATCTTGAAGCCTAGACCACCCAAACCCTAAATTGCTACACCCTACAGCCCAAACACGAAAGCTCTAAAACTCTTCCTGGACCCACCCTAAGGCAATAACTTACTGAGCTTCATTCAAGATAGCCGCGGCAGCCCCAGCCGGAAACCTTCGAAGGTTTGGCATCCCGAGCTTGAAGCCGCTACTGTTGATGGACAAAATCCTGCATTACCCACTATAAGGAATATACCATAATTCCCATAGTTTAGGGTCCTTAGGGTCATGCAGGATTTTGTCCATCAACAGTAGTATAGAGGTCGGAAGAACTACTACAGTGTACAGTAGAAGCCAAAAAGTTGGAAACCCAATAGCCTCAATCCTTAAGAGTAATATATAGGGAATCCCAGCACTATTTAGCCTTAATCCGGTTTCCAACTTTATGGGGATTACTGTAGAGGTCGGAAGAACTACTACAGTGTGACTATTCGCTGGGGTGACTTTTTTTTTGTTTGTTCCTGAACCCTGAAGTGTTATACTTGTGTAGTGTAGCCTGTTTATGGGCAGGAGGCTACACAACGACAACCGAGCAACCCCAAAATGGAACAAACTTCATCCTAGGATCTTAAACCCTAAATAAACAATAAACCCTAAATACACTCAACCCTATATACAAGGCACTAAACCCTACAAACCCTAGATATACCCAACCCTACATACTAAACACTAAACCCTATAAACCAGAAATATACTAAACCCTAAACACTAAGCCCTAAACCCTAAGTATACTAAGCCCTAAATACTAAACACTTCAACCCTAAGTATACTAAGCCCTATATACTAAGCACTAAACCCTAAGCCCTATGTTCATCTTCAGGAATGGTGAAGCTTCTCCTGGAGATGCGCGCCGATCCCAAGCCTCTCAGCGAAGTATTTCGAAGCCGCAAAATCCCAAACCCTAAACCTTGCACCCCAAATCCTAAACCCTAAATCCTAAAGCTAAAACCGTAAACCTTACACCAAATTCCTAAACCCTAAGTCCTGAACCCTCAACCCTAAACCATCCTACATAACAGAAGCCTAACAGCCCTAGACATATGTGAAGCCTAGTAGACTCCAAATCCTGCAACTTTCGGTCATTGAAATCCGCAACTTTCAGTCATTGAAATCCGCAAAGCTGTGAACCCGTTGGTTACGAGCATGAGCTTCGGTTTTCCATTTCTTTGGCACCCAGGGTGTGCGATTCACGAGACTCGACCCGAGGTTGAAGGCTTAAGGTTTAGGGTTTAGGGTTTAGGGGTTTAGGGTTTAGGGTTTAGGGGTTTAGGGTTTAGGGTTTAGGGGTTTAGGGTTTAGGGTTTAGGGGTTTAGGGTTTAGGGTTTAGGGTTTAGGGGGGGGGGTTAGGGTATAAGGGTCCATGTGCCCGAATACTTCTCGCAAGGCCCTCTTTTCACACAGTAGGATTAGGTTTTTTCGAGTAGGAGCAGCAGAGGCAGTAGCAGCAAGAGCAGCAGGAGCACGCTTGTCTTGGTGTATTGTAGTACTGTTACAGCTAGCAACTCTTAGTGTGAGTATTCACATTCCGTTAGTCAGCATTCGTATCAGTTTCTTTATCAGCAGCATTTGGACTAGTTTTCGCAAGATGGGGAGAAGTATCAAGACTAGCAGATTCAGCAATCCGTCTGACATGTGATAAGACAAGAGACATGATTGTGAATCGCAGTGCCATATCTTGTGCTCATGATGATGCTATTGCCGCTGCCAATGCGACCGAAAGCGCTGCTGCGACAGAGGCGAAGATCATCATCACCTCCAGCACGAACATAGACAGATTGCATCAAAGAATCGTTATGCCCTTCTCGTCTTCGTATCTGTGGCAAGTGTAGCACACATCCAGAATGGCCACCGGGAGCAGAAGAACACAGCATCGACAATTACGAGGTGGTTCCTGGACCCCTAAGCCATCTCAGATCCTACTAAGTACCTTGAGCAGGGGTCTATCCAAATCCAGGCAGGAGCCACCCTTGGGGAGCCTAATCCCATAATTATTGTTCAGATCAGGTTGAAGAACAGCAAAGGAAAGACTCCTCTGGAGGACCGGGTCGTTTTCTAAGGGGTTTGTACTTGAAGGGGCAGGGGACTTAGTAAGTTGGTTATAAGTAGGGTTATAATTGGGGTAACTCCATTTAGGGCACTTGTAACTCTACTTATAACCTACTTACTAAGTCCCCTGCCCCTTCAAGTAGTAGGGTGAGCTGTTCAGGGTTCGCGTATATTGAGGGCTTGTGGTTTGGCTTGCTTGAGGGCTCGTTCAGCGAGGGTGTTGAGAGGCAAGAGCTGCGGGTTCCGTTTGACAGGATGCGTTCAGGATCTCAAACTGCGCCAGCTTCTTCCAAATCTTTCAGGCTTCGTACCTCAACCTAGAAGTCTTAAACACTACTGTACTGCTGGATTTGGTGGGATGCGTATCTCTCCTGTGGCACAGCACCCCGGATCCACGAACGTCACTTGTACTGCCCCGGCTTGCGTACGCTTCTTTGGGGCCTAGAATGCTGTGCAATCCGCGTCCAAGTCCATTTACGGCTTAGACCTGGCTCATAGTAACCCTTATAAGAATCCTTTGGGAAGGGGCTTCAGGTCTCGCTCTACTTGGAGGTTCATGGGTAGTTATAAGTATAGGGTTATATAATAGTAGGGTATCTATACTTATAACCCATATTAGGGGACTTGTAGCCCCACTTATATCTGGCCATGAACCTCCAAGTAGGTGTCAAGGCAGTATGGTCTTGGGGCTGGCTGTAAGGCCTGCAGTCTTACGGTCCAGATGTTTGAGATGGCGGAGATGCTTCTGGAGGCTTCAAAGAACTGGGCTTTGGAGTACCATACTTTAGTACCTTTGTCTTAATGAAATACAGGGTTTATACTTTTTTCTCCCTGGTTGCCTAAAAGCCCAGAGATGGGTCCAGGGGACACTAATACAGAACCATAAACAGCAGGATTTTGAATACACGGACCCCCCCAAAACTTAGGTACCCTAGTTTTTTGAGACTCCCATTTTGCAGGCCATCGAACCTTACAGCGCGGAGGCATCGCTAACAGGACGTTGAACTTGCAAAGAGGCGTAAGCAATCAGGCACTCGACACATGTTCCTCATGCCCTTCAGTGTAGGACCCACAAACTAGGTACTTGCAATACTCTCAGAGACGATGATGGTGGATTCACGTGAGTTCCTCACTCTCCGGTTTTAAAGCTACCATACTACTACGCATCGGTAGTTTGCGGATGTCCGGATAGGAACTTCGCGCATCCAGAAACCCTGCGTGAGGTCGCCAAAAAGACCAAGACGACGGCATCCAAGGAGATCATCTCCCTCCTTGAGGATGCCGCGAAGCGCGCCTAATTCGTGCGAAAGGCTTTAGGCTTACCCCCACATGTCTGGAGCATCCCTGAGCTGATGACACTGAGCCCTACACCGGAACCCTTCGCAGGTGCTGCACCAGTCAAATCCGCCCCGCCCCCCCTGCGTTTCCTCACAGCCCCCTGTACTCCATGCCTCACCCAAATCGAAAATTGTCCTGGCCCTAAACCCTCGTGACCCTTATAGAGCCCTCCCTTAGCGCCCTGTCCGGAACCCGTAAAGCACCCTAAACCCTAAAACCCTAAACCCCTAAACCCCTAAACCCGTTAGCCAAGCCTCCCTCCAATTCGCAGATGCACGAGCAGTTCAGAGCGACCCGCAACCTGAAAGCCACGTCGCGGTAAATATTGAGCTACTTAACTACTATCCTAAACCCAAGTACCTAATTATTGGGTCCTTTGGACCCTTAGGGTTATTTCCTATAGTCTCCATTGTAGTTCCTTTTTTTGGTTTGACCAATTATATATTAAGGATCCTATAAGGTAACCCAAAAAAGGAACTACAATGGAGACTATAGGTTGGGCTTAGGATTTTCCTAAGCCCCCAAGAGTAGGTAAAATAATAGCCCAACACCTCTAAAAGGCTATCATTCTATATACTTTTGGTGCTAACATGCAGGGGCCGCTAACGTACATTCCCGAAGTGTCCTAGGTAGCTATATGGTAGAATGTAGGGTTTCTCTGTTTGGAATGACTATTATGATTTGGGGAGGTATCCCCATACCTGAACCCCCCAAAGTAGGTAGAATAATAGCCCAAAACCTACAAAAGGCCATTATTCTACATACTTGTAAGGTCCAGGTAACAGTACCTAGGACCCTTTCAGATTGATCTTGCCTATACCCCTAGGCTCCATAGTAGTTCCTTTTTTGGGGTTGCCTTATCGGATTCTATATTTGAACCACAAAAAGGAACTACTATGGAGCCTCTAGGTAGTGTTCGTTCTATTGAGGATGAGCGCTTTTTGTTGGTTGAAGCGCGTGGGTTGTCGGGTTTAAGAGCTGGTCAGAGGTTTCAGATTTACTGTTCATGCAGGCTTTAGCTGCACTACCTATGTAAATTGATGGAACGTATCAGATCTTGGATTTCATGTGCGATTTGCGATGAGGATTGAAGGCACGAAAATTATGAGGGTTATGGGAATTTTGGGCTTACGTGGCGGAGAGGGTGCTACTTTAGTAGCAGCTGGGATTCGAGTTGAGGTCCCGTCGGTGTTTCTAGGCAGGTTGTTAAGAGCTTTCTATAGAAAGCTAGTTCAGAGACTGCGGATTGAGAGGTCAGGAGGCGCTTCTGGGATCAGAACAAGAGCAACCCAACGTCTGCTCAGGCATGCAAGCACTTGCCACTCGGTGCCTAAACTTGATTCCGAAACTCGGAGTCCCCCCGATGCAGGCCCTGAAAATAGGATGAAAGGGTGAAATTTTAAATGTCCCTTATTGTTTAATATAGAGCCCTACTTACACAAAATCCTACACCGGTTTAGGGGAGTGAATGTCGAGATTTCCGCGGCATGGAGCGCAGGAGTTTTCTCAGAACCGTTGCTGGCCGATGCTGGCCGCATGTCAGTTGCAAGCAGGATCTCGAGAACCAGGGTCGCGATGCACTGGAAACTATGGCGTATGCTCTTTCAGCCTTGAATCAACACGGAGAGTAGTAGTAGTAGTAGTAGTAGTAGTAGTAGTAGTAGTAGTAGTAGCAGTAGTAGTAGTAGTGGTAGTGGTAGTAGTAGTAGTAGTAGTCGTAGTAGTAGTAGTAGTAGTAGTAGTAGTCGTGGTAGTCGTAGTAGTAGTAGTCGTCGTCGTGGTAGTAGTAGTAGTAGTAGTAATGTTCCCTTGCCCAGGTTCGTGGCGCATTGTGCAGTATGTACCTATATACAATCACTCCCCCATTGAGTATGTAAACTATCGCGGCATCCCCCGAAGTCGCACAACCGAGCGCTACCTATTACTATTACCTGAACCCGCAAAAGTAGGTAAAGTAATAGCCCAAAACCTATGAAAGGCCATTATTCTGCATACTTTTAAGGTCCAGGTATTAGTAATCTATTACAAAGACAAATACCAACAGACCTATCATTGTCATTACGGTATTTGTTTTACCGCATTATACCGCTGTCTCTGAATGTCGCGGACTTCTTGGGTGTTGTGCCGCGGCAAAGGCTCCTCTGGCTTGTAAGCGAGTCCTCAGTGTCGAGGAGGGTTTCTGCGAGGTTCCACAAGTCGGTATAGCTTATAGAATCCGGGAACAGGGAAAAGTATCCGGGCTCCCGGTTGCGATCTTCAGCGGTATATGCAGGGTACTTGAGCATCGAGTGGAGCTCCCGTTTCTTGGTGATCCTGTATTGCCATGATAGTATTGCTGGTACCGTGTCAGGAGGAAGCTGGGTGCAGGAAGATGCGACCGCCAGTCATATAATCAGATTTTCCACCGCAGCTCAGCTACCAGCCTGCATGATGCCTACCTTGCAAAGGGCGCACGGCTGACATGCTCTCCAGAATTCAGTGCAGCCCAAAGCCTTGTGCATGCAGCGCGACGAAAGAAAAGACACCCTTAGATTTCGTGAGCAAAAGCAACGAGTAATGTAGTGGGGAGTAACTCCTGAGAGTATCTGAGAGTTGACATGATACATGTGTATGTATACAATGAAAAACGATATGTGTGTGCGTGTGTGTGTGTGTGTTTGTGTACATATATGTATATATTATATATGTACTGTATGTATATGTGTGTATACATATAATATATACATCATATGCACGGTGTGGAACCACCCCGAAAGGCTGGTCGTGTCCTCAATATTCAGACTCAGAACGTCGACGCCGGCAAAGCTGAGACTTCCAAAGCCTTGTCATTCGCCTCGTGTTAATTGCATTTGACAGCATGTGTGCCGGTTATCTCTTAAACCTGAACAACCCCTAAACCCCCTAAACCTATGCCCTAAACCTCACCAACCCTAACCCTGAAAAAACCCAAACCCTAAACTCCTAAACCTAAACCCAAAACCTTAACAACCCATAAACCCTGTATGTTTTGCCCTTCATGCCTAAACTGCGAAGCCCTAAACCTCAAATAATGAGCCGCAGGAGCTCATCCTTCTGACACACATGGGCTTTAGGGGGTTTAGGGGTTCAGGGTTCAGGGTTTAGGATGTTAGGGGGTTAGGGGTTTAGAGGTTTAGGGTTTAGGGTTATAGCGGTTTAGGGCTTGGGGGTTTGGGGATTTAGGGGTTTAGAGGTTTAAGGTTCAGGGCCTCAATATCAGGAGCAATGTTTACACTGCTCTTGAAACGACGACCACTGGTACGTACAGCTCTTCTCGCAGGAAAGGTGGGACTAGCAACAACTCGAATTTCATCGACGTTCACAGATGCATGATCAGCAGGCTGAAGAACATGCAGGAGTCAAGACGGCAACAACGATGCTGCAGCCCTGAATCGTGCACTCTGGAGCGCTCCAGCCCAGGCGCCATAAACGCATAGACACCTTAAGGCCTATTATATTATAGCATAGTCAGTAAACATTATAGTACAGTAAATCATAGTGCATCATAATATAAGATAGTTAGTGCATCATGGCCCCTTAAGCCCTAAAAGCTCTTATATTAGATGATCGTATACTATGGTACATTATAGTACATTCTAGTGAACCCCAGAAAGTTGGAACATAGATTTAGGATGATTCATGCTGGGATTCCCTATACTTTACTTTAAGGGCAGGAGGCTAATGATGTTCCAACTTTCTGGCTTCTACTGTAAAGTGTATGATAGTACATTCTAGTACATTACAGTACGTTATAGTACATTATAGTGTATGATAGTACATTATAGTGTATGATAGTACATGTTGGTATATGTAAAGCTTCAAACCCTGAGCCCGAAGCGCAAGTGGCGCCCTGGTCCAGGAGTAGAACGCCGGCTGGGACACCGGTCTGGGTGCACAGTAATCTGGGAGTTTCCGAAAATTAGGGCACCTTATTTTGGTGTCCGAAAACAAGGATCCTATTTGGGGTACAATATTAGGGTCCAAGTATCATTGTGGTGTATACTTATAGGCTATTTTGGGGTTCTAAGTATATATCATAATGATACTTGGACCCTTTGGGTAATCTGGTCTTTAGGGTATACGCTTGAGGGTTCTTTCCTGACATGTACAAGTTACAAGCCTTGTAGCTAGAAACATGAGACCGTGTTATTAGTATGGGGACTGTCCTCAATTGCGGGGATCTGGGTACTTACTGAAATACCCATAGGCTCCATAGTAGTTCCTTTCTGTGATTACCTTATAGGATTCTAAATATGAACCCCCAAAAGGAACTACTATGGAGCCTATAAGTATACTGCAAGATGATCAGTTCGACTCACGGTTCAGGAGCTGTTGCCGGTTCGGGAATTCATGATTGAGGGTTCGGCGTCTAGGTACGAAATCTAAACCTCAGAACCTGTATGAGCTAGGAAGTCTGACGAACCTCTGGGGCATTGCGGCTCCAAGATGAATATCCCTAAACCCTACAGCCTAATATCTCGAACCCTGAGACCAATTTGGCCGAACTACCAGCACCCATGGTAATGTGAAGAGTATGAATCATGACAGGGTGGGGCTCTATGGTTTAAAGATCCGAATGTAATTACATTCTGCACCAACTTTATCCTTCTTTTGTCAAGTGTAGTAGTACAAACATGCACAATAAAAGTGGTTGTACACACCACTTCCTGGCAGAGCTCGATGGCGGTAAGACATAATAAGGGCGAGCTTCTGCTGGGCAGCTATCTCAAAACATCTGCTTGTCCCACATGTGATTGTCTTGATGACCTGCTGCAAAAAAAATGACCAAAGTACCATGCATTAATTGCAGAAGGACTGACGGAGCTTTAGCTCCCGAAGCCCTTGACTCAAGACCCCACATCCTAAGCCCCAAATCGGACAGCCCGTACCCTCAAACCCGCAATGGGACTTACGCTGGGCCTCTCAGCCAATCGTTGATTTCATGCGCAAGTAGAGGTAGTGGTAGACGTCGTCGTCATCGTCGTAGTAGTCGTACTTTAGTCGTAGTCGCAGTGGTGGCAGTAGTAGCAGCAGTATGTAACAGTAGTCGCAGTATGTAGCAATATGTAGCCATAGCAGTAGTAGTCGCAGTTGCTGTTGTTGCTCGTGCTGTTGCTGCTGTTGTTGTTGTTGTTGTTGCTGTTGCTGTTTTGTTGTATGATTGGTCATAGGGGTGGTAGTGGTAGCAGTAGTAGTAGTCGTCGTTGCCGTAGTGCTAATAATGGAAGTTGTGGATTCGCCAAGGCTGACCTCAAGGCTGTCTCGGACACACCTTTCTCCTACGAGATTAGCTGGGCCTGGAACTCAGAGAGTGTGTTGCAGGTCGTAGTTCCGCAGCGTCTGAGTGTTCGGGCAAAGTGAGTTCGGGGCGAAGGGGCTTTGTAGTGTGTGTGTACGGTTTGCAGAGGTTTATAAACTTGCAATCGGATGCATCGTTGACATTGGCAGTTTGCAATGCTGCAAACCTCAGCCGCAGCCGTCCAAGTTCGTCCCCCGAAGCCAAGAGTAGTAACCCGCACACTAGTCTTATAGTCGTAGCACTTTGTGTATTCTTATAGTAACCCTCACAGTACTCTTACTAGTGAATGTTGAAGCACACATGTAGCTTTGTGGTCGCCAGTTGCTGCAGCAGGTTGTCGGGTTCAGGGTTTCTGAGGTCGTTGACATGCCACATGGGTAGTTGTCAAAATTAGGGTCCCTTTTTGGGTCCCCTAAACATTAGGTGCCGTACTATAATAGGGACCCAAAAAGGGGACCCTAATTTTGACAACCACTCACATGCTTACACCTTGGGTATTGCCTGCGCTCAGTAACAGTTGAAGAATTTATTTTGGAGATAGGTAAGGCCCTGAATAGTAGCCCAATTAAGGACTGTTACAGGACCCAGCTTACACCTTGGGGTCGCAGCCTGTCACGGCCGAAGCGCTGGAAGCTCGAATCCCTGGGCCCCAAGTTTATGATGCGAGGCCAGTAGCCTGAAACCCCATGGCCCGAGCCGAATTGAAAGCCTCAACTCAGAAATCCCAAAGTTTCGAGATTTCATAACACACGCCTCTTTGATTTAGGTCCTGCTGATCCAGACTGGAATGTCCCGACCTCGCTATCCACCCACGAAGACGCAAACCGACGGACGCTGCGACTATCGATTGAAAACTCCGCTCGCATGAAGTGCCGGATATTGATGTTTGGCAAGGCTTGCTTGATCATCCGAGACTCGATCAATCTGAGGAGTAGAAATAATAGTGGCGTCGTCGTCTTACTTTCAAAGTAAATTATACTGCAAAACCGCACCGATGCCGGTTCAAGGGAAGGTTCGGAGATCCAATCGTAGAGCCCGGCTCGTTACATTCGAAATTGTCTTCTCTGCGCCATCCGGTTCAGGAACCTGGTTTCAGCTACGACTGTGTCTTCCTGCGCTGGGAGGCCACCACCGGGCTGCTCCTTCAAGGGGTACTATCTAATAGGGATCCTACTATCTAGAGTACTATCTTATAAGGATCCTACTATTTAGGATACTGTATATTATAAGGATCCTACTATTTAAGGGGCTATATTAGGGTCCCCTATTTTCGGAAGTTTGATCCCGAACATATTGATCTAGAGACCTACATCGCACGCATCCTCAGGGACTGCCCTGAATCCGAAACCCTAAAAAAATGGGCTAAGCGTCTTTTTTGTAAACTACAGGTACCTTTAGGCTCCATTGTAGTTCCCTTTTGGGGATTAGATTAACTTATAGGATCCTATATATGAGCCACAAAAAGGAACTACAATGGAGCCTACAGGTAAGTTGCGAGGCTGTTCTGGGAGGTCGGAGGCTCTTTCGATGCTTGGGGCTTCCGCTCTGACCCCTCCGGCGCGATCCGACGTCACATACTATAGGGGCCTTAACAATTACCTATACTATCTTGGGGGTTCCTTATTTTATTATAACATACAAAGACCCAAACCCTATTCTAATTATTATATGGCCCCTAAAACACTTTCATGGCAGGTTCAGCTGCGGTCTGTGAACGACACCAACAGTCCTTAGCTTGGCTTGGTCAGTGGGAGAAGATGGGGTTTACCAAGGCCTCGAAGCCTAGACCTGATATTTTATTCAGCGCGATCTGCAGGTGGCTATACAGACAGATGTATGTGTACTGAGATTTTTTGGTATGAGCGGCCTCGCCAGCAGCATGCGCTCATTCGGGGCCGAGCGTGCGCAAGGCTTAAGGCTTAGTCGGACCGTTGTTTCTACGTCTCAGTATTCTCCATCCTGTGGCTCCCACTGTTTGTAATGTATAAAGAAGAA
The DNA here is from genome assembly GCA_003297005.1 of Symbiodinium sp. clade A Y106. Taxonomy (NCBI): domain Eukaryota; class Dinophyceae; order Suessiales; family Symbiodiniaceae; genus Symbiodinium; species Symbiodinium sp. clade A. Next base: position 72,147 of record BGNK01000895.1, read on the forward strand.
GTGGATGCTGTCTTGTTCACTGGCTTCAGTAGCAGCGTGGTTCTACTTTCGCAGTTCTTTTTGCAAAGCTGCTGACACCAGCCGGAAAGCTTGCTCGGGATTTTTTATTTTCGCCGAAGCCCTCCATCCCTAAGCCGTAAACTCACTACCGTCTATACACAAGTAAGAAGACATGTAGTAGTCGAAATCAGGAAGCTAGAGTAGGGCTTCGATGATGATGATGAGGAGGAGGAGGAGGAGATGAACGATGAAGATGATAATCACGATGTTGCCGTTGGTGGTCGTGCTGCTGGTGATATGACTCCCGAAAGCGCGTTCAACAGCCCCAGGTTCGATCTAGCTTGGACGTCAGATGTTTGCTAGAGAACCCTGCTCCTGAACCCCTAAACCCAACCCCCTGAACCCAACCCCTTAACCCCTATCTCCGCCACCAACCCTTACACTCTCGCCTGTCGCGGACCCTGCCCACGGGGTAAAAGCCAGTGAGGCAGTGCTTTGGCCCTCGGCGACGGCTCAATCGAGGAGATTGCCACACGCCGGAGCCCTGTGAGAAGTGGCTTTTCCTTAAAACCTCAAACTTGTGTGCTTAACCCGAAAACCGCTTAGAGCCCTGAACATCTGAACCGCAAGCCCTGAAACCCTGAAGCCCTGAACAGTGTATTGCTATTTGGAGGTTAAGGGGTAGTTATAAGTGGGGTTGCAAGTCCCCTAATGTGGGTTATAAGTATAGTTACCCTACTTATAACCCCTTATAACTACCCATGAACCTCCAAGTAAAACCGGACACCCACACCCCTAAACGAAGCCTCCTTCTTCATCTTTGCTTTCATGCCATGACCTCCTTTAGGGGTTCCTTCAAAGGGTTCTATAAGGGATCTATAAAAGGGGCCCAAGATATATAGGGGCCTTAATAATTACCAACACTCTTTTGGGGGGGTTCCTTATTCTAATTATAGTATAATGGGCCCCAAAACCCTGTTCTAATTGTGAAGGCCCCTGTAATACCCTGAATCCCCAGAGCCTGAAACCCGTTGCCCCTAAGCCTTAAAGCCGAAATCCTCAACCCTGACTTCCCTCAATCCTAAACCCCAATTATTATAGGGGCCTAATACTTACCAAAATTATTCCTGGAGTGCCTTATTCTAGGCATACCATGAGATGCCCCAAAACCCGATTCTAATTATTCACGCCCCTATATTCAGCCCGAAGCCCTACACCTCAAGTAAACCATAAACCCTAAATCCTAAACCCTACACCCCAAATCCCTGCAGCCTCAGCTCTCAACCCTGGCCCAGAGACCCTCCTGGTAGTAGAGTAGGTAACATTTAACCTTTTGGGGTAGCAAAAATGCCTATATAATCATTTCTTTATAAAAAAGGTTAACCTTTGGTTCCCCACCCTAAACCCTAAACCCTGAACCCTAAACCCTAAACCCCTAACCATGATACCCGACAAGTAGACCCTCAAAGGTATCTACGGCCATTCCCGGAATCCGGATGGAGTCCTCAGTCGGAGCCTTGGGGTTTCTATGAGGTTTTAGAGGACTTCTGGACATCTTGCAAATGGACATATATACCTATGTGTGTATGTATATATATATATATATACGTATATATATATATATATCCGTATATATATATATATATGCTACCCCCCCCTCCAGGACCTACCTCGAAGCCTCTTCTTGTACCGTCTAGACGACGTTACGACTCCACTCCGAACAAAAGTCTTGTATTGCGTAGTCTTCNAAAGCTGCAATTCAACTGGAAATTCTCAGATCTTGGGCTCCGGCTGGCTTTCCATATTTAAAACTCTTATCTATCGGGTGCTTTTTAAGGTACTAAAAGGTACTGTGTAAGTACTTTATGTGGCATACATAAGGTGTACAGGATGTATCAAACAGAGGCGGTCTTCTTCAAAGTATTCTACAGGGCATTACAGAACCATAAGATATTCCACATACATCCCATGTAGCACCTTAACATATACAATATTCGATGAGGTAGTTTAAAAGGTGTTCTATAGGGTATGTACAGCGTGTATTTCATAAGAGTTCTGTTAGCTGTATGTATCCTTTACCAGATAAGCATCGATTTTTCAAGGAGTGTTCCTACATCCTTGATTCCGCATTGTCTTCATTTGAATGCCTTGCCAAATAAACAACATTCAACTGGGGAACTC
>BGNK01000895.1:74821-97501 GCA_003297005.1 Symbiodinium sp. clade A Y106
ACATCTAGTCCTTTGCATGCCGGTGCTGTCGTTGCGGATGGACTTGGATTTGATGTTGTAGAAGTCGCTCTGGTCAAGCGGATGGTCGCCGTACCAGCTGCGTCCAAGCTCATGGTGCCATCGATGTTTACCGAAGAGGAATGCGCCGTCATGATCAGAAGGACAGGACGGGAGTTGGGAGTACAGGATCACTTGATTTTGATCAGCTTCAGCTTGGGTATCAGACATTTATTGTCACGCGACCAAACCGTCAAGCACAGCAATCCGTTCGCTAATGTTCACTGCAGCAGTGGCCATGTGACACAGAAAATGACAAACCGATGTGTTTCGTGATCATCTGTTAATATACAAACATAATATGTAATATTCGATGTCGAAGGTGATAACTGTAATAGTTATATGGTTTCCACCGGACCGTCTGCATTAAAACCAGCATTAAAAAATTAAAATCCAATGCAACCCGGCCCGTGGAACCAAGAACCAAGATTCAAGAGTCCTGGGCATCTTGGTTCTTGGTATGCTGGTTTTAATGCAGACGGTCNTTGTTGGGTGTGTGTTTTTGTTGTTGTTGGTTGTTTTTGTTTTGTGTGTGGTGATTTGTACTTAAGTTTGATTTCATATATGTATAAAGAGAGGTTTTGGGGGTGGGCCTGGGGGGGGGGGGTACCATATATATGTATATACATATATATATATACATATATATATATATATATATATTGGGGCTTTCTATAAGGGTGTAGGGTTTTGCTGTGCCAGACTGCTCTAGTCGTCCTGACGGATGCTAAATAGTTGATTGGTGGTGAGGTGTTAGGCTTTCTCTGGACTTCGGGCTGAGTGCTAAAAACCTGATTAATGTGGTGTTCCGGGCTTTGAGCTTTACATGTCGGGCTGTGGATACCTTGGTGTTGCACAGCTTTTTGGACTTCCTGAACCCCCAAAAGTAGGTAGAATAATAGCCCAAAACCTATAAAAGGCCATTATTCTACATACTTTTAAGTCCAGGTAACAGTACCTAGGACCCTTTCAGATTGATCTTGCCTATACCCCTAGGCTCAATAGTAGTTCCTTTTTTGGGTTGCCTTATCGGATTCTATATTTGAACCACAAAAAGGAGCTTAGACCTGAATTTCTAAAGGGGCTGTGAGGTGCTCGATCGAAACGGAAAGGTAACCAAGTGCCCTGCAAGCTCGAAGTGCAGCGCAACGGGATCAACAGAACGCGGTGCATGGCGACAGCAAATTTCGGAGGTTTGAGTTTAGGCCTCGGGGGTTACGACTTCAGGCAGTTTGATAATTTGGTAGGGTGTAGGGAAGATGCGCGGTATGCCCCAGGATAGACTTCCGTACCGCCCGAATCCCAATCCATGTAATTCTGACGTCCGAAGCCAATTAGCCCGCTGATTCAGCAATGCTGTTTCCGATAGTTATAATTGTGAGGATGTTGTGACCACTGTAAACCCATCATTGGCCACTAGGTATGCATCCGAAATAACCGCCACCCCCGCCACGACCACCAGCAGCAGCAGCAGCACCATGGCCACTTTTGGGCATATCATAATGGTGAATGACAAATGACTAGTGCATTGCAACTTACACATTGCTGCTTTTGCGTATCCTTATTCTCAACCCCAGTATGCATCATCAATTTCCATGCATCCTCCTCTCAACTCTTCCCTAAGTGCAAACCATATAGAATCTGAGTAGCCATGTCGTCATTGGAGGGATCCTCATAATAGGGTCCCTAAACCCTAACCCCTAAACCCTAAATCCCGAACCCCTAAACCCTAAACCCCTCACTCTGTGAAGCTCGCAATGCAGACTTGGATTGGAGCCCAGCAGCCAGGATCCCAGACTGGACCGACAATTTGTTGCTTTTAGGCTTTCGGGGGATGTAAGGGGCTTTAACTTTGGGTTCACGGGGTTTATGTGGCTTACAGGGCTGAATTATAGGGTTTGTAGGCTTACAGGACCAATGATTCGTTGGTTTTTGCGATTTTGGAGGGGCTGTAAGGAGCGTTGGGTTCGGGGTTTGGGGTCTATGGGGTTTAGGGTGTAGAGTTTAGGGCTTACAGAGCTGAGAGCTTAGGGTTCAGGGTTGAGGGTTTATAGGGGTTAAAGTTTAGGGTGTACAGAGATTTGGGGGCTTAGGCTTCGGGGTTTAGAGCTTGTAGGGTTCAAGGTTCAGGGTTTACAGAGTTGAGGGCTCAGGGCTTAGGGTTCATGCTACAGGGCTTACCGGGATGATGGTTTAGGGTTTGCAGGGTTGAGGGCTTAGGGTTCAGGGTTTAGGGCTTACCGGGTTTAAGCTGTAAGGTTTAGGGTTTGCAGAGTGTGGATGGCTTAGGGTTCAGGGTTTAGGGCTTATCGGGTTTTTGGTTTACAGTAAGGGCTTAGGGTTCAGGATTTAGGGTTTAGGGAATATACTTGGAGGTTCACGGGTGGTTATAAGTGGGGCTATAAACCCCTAATATGGGTTATAAGTATAGTTATCCTACACAGAACCCTACTTATAACTACCCATGAACCTCCAAGTAATCTACCCCAAAACCTCCTAACGCCTAAACCCGTTCATCGTGGGACGGCTGACTGATTAGACGTCCCTCGTACCAGGGAAACTTCCATGCTGCGAAACCTCCAGCCCAAAGCCTCCCTCAATCTACCAAAACCTACTTGTTTGTAGGGCCCTAAATTCCTAGAGAGTTCACAACAAGAGCCTACAACAAAGTAGGTTATGGTAGCTTGCGGTCAGTACTACGATTCAGGGGTTTAGGGTTTAGGGTTTAGGGGTTTAGGGGTTTAGGGTTTAGGGTTTAGGGGTTTAGGGGTTTTGGGGTTTAGGGGTTTAGGGTTTAGGGTTTAGGGGTTTAGGGGTTTAGGGTTTAGGGTTTAGGCAGGCAGGGCACGGGTTAGATTTGCTGGATATCCGGTCGTCGGTGCATCTCAGCTGGACCACTCCGAAGGTTTGGGAGTTTCCGAAAATTAGGGGGGGACCTTAGGGTTCCTTTAAAGGATTACTATAAGGGGACTATAAGGGTTCCTGTAAAGGGCTCTATAAGGGTTTAGAGCTTCCGAAAATTAGGGGGTACCTTATTTTGGGGGGTCCTTGTAATTAGGATCCTACTATTTAGGGTCGCCTATTTTCGGAAACTCCCGTTTGGGGTTGAAGAGCTGAGGGTGAGCTGAAACCCGAAGGCCCCGCATCCTGGGCCCTGCAACCCTGGCAGCATCGAGTCTAAATTCCCCTCGCTTCGGTTTAGGGTTTAGGGTTTAGGGTTTAGGTTTAGGGTTTAGGTTTAGGGTTTAGGTTTAGGGTTTAGGGTTTAGGTTTAGGGTTTAGGGTTTAGGGTTCGGAGCGTCAAGTCTACCTATAGGCTCCATTGGCTCCATTGTAGTTCCTTTTTGGGGATTGCCTTATAGGATCCTAAATATGAGCCACAAAAAGGAACTACAATGGAGCCTACAGGTAAACTCTCAACTAGAAACTAAAGGCGAGTCCCATGCCTACAACCCGTGGTGACCAACGACTGTTGCATATATGCCCGCAGATGTGAAGCTGTCTTCTCCTCCTATGCACGAGACTTGATCTTGATTCCTGCAATGCTGCGGATTTGGTTAGCTTCTGGCGACGAGCTATCTCCTGTTTCTGGCAAGAAGTTCCACGTTCCGCCCGTGAAGCTTCACTTGCGAACACAGCACAGCTTCCCGATCTGTTTGCAGCGGCTCAGAAGTGATGGCGTCTGCTTGCAAGATACAGACGAGGTCACTGCACCTGCTGAGCTGCAGCTGGTGTTGTCGATTGATACTGAAAGCAAGCAGCAAAAACTCAAAGCTGGAGAAGAACTTGTTCGTTACGCTGCTGAGGAGGGCCGGGTCGAAACAACACTGCTCTTGCTTCAAATGTGTCCATACCAGGGCTACGAGAGTGCAGCTCTCGTGGTCGCAGCGAGGAAGGGCCACACTGAAGTTGCACGTCTGCTGGTGGACGCTGGGGCTGACAAGAACGCGCTCGATGAACGTGATGGTATGTCTGCTGTCTCACACGCAGCCTCCGCAGGGTACGCTGAGATCGTCCGTCTGCTTGTGGACGCTGTGCTTTCTGCAGGAAAGCTCTTGCACATGCAGTTTGTAAAGGCCACACTGAGATTGCCCGACTTCTGCTAGAAGCAGGCGCTGCCAAGGACGAGTGCGATGGACATGGCATGTCTGCCCTCGCATGCGCAGCTTCTGAAGGCAACACAGAGATTGCTCGTCTACTGGTGGACGCCGGTGCTGACAAGTTTGTGATGAAGATGGTATGTCTGCCCTTGTTTATGCAGCGTCTGCAGGCCACATCGATGTTGCCCGTCTGCTGCTGGATGCTGGCACTTTGTGCAGTAAAGCTCTTGTACATGCAGCTTGTAAGGGTCACTGTGAGATTGTTCGACTTCTCCTGGAAGCAGGCGCTGACAGGACGAGTGCGATCTATGCGGCAAGTCTGCCCTCACATTCGCAGCTTTTCAAGGCCACACCGAGATTGCTCGTCTGCTGCTAAAGGCTGGTGCTGACAAGGATGTGCGCGGTTTGGATCGCCAGTCTGCGTTTTTTTATACGCAGCTTGCAAAGGCAACAGTGAGATTGCCCGACTTCTGCTAGAAGCAGGCGCCGACAAGGACGAGTGCATGTCTGCCCTCGCATGTGCAGCTTCTGAAGGCCACACAGAGATTGCTCGTTTGCTGCTGGATGAAGATTGCTGGGATACGGAGCATCAGACGGCTCTGATGCATGCAGCGGGCTTAGGCAGAACTGATCTTGTAGATTTGCTGATAAAAGCTGGTGCCAAAAAGGACCTGCAGGACGAAAAGCTCAGGACAGCTCTCATGTTCGCAGTTGCTGGCAGACATGCCCAGACTGTCTGGTTTTTGGTGGAAGCTGGCGTGGAGATGGATGTGCAGGGAAAACATTGGTTGACCGCCCTCATGATTGCGGTTATTCTCGGGACACAGAAATTGTTCGTCTTCTGGTGAACGCGGGGGCTGACACAAACTTGCAGGATGCACAGTTCAAAACAGCCCTCGTAAAGGCCGCCACCGCCGGTCACACTGAGATGGCTTGTCTTCTGCTGGATGCTGGTGCTGACAAGGATGTGTGCGATCTCAATGGCAAGTCTGCTCTGGTACATGCAGCCTCGGAAGGACACACCGAGATCGCACAATTGCTGGTGGATGCTGGCGCAGTGTGCGGCAAAAGCTCTCGCACACACAATCTCATATGGCCGTAGTAATTAATTTATTGTCCAACTTTTGCTGAATGTCGGCGCCGGGTGCGGTAGTTATAGTTATAAATCTCTCGTCTGAGCAGCCTTTCACGGCCACAATGAGATAGCCCAACTTCTGCTGGATGCACATAAAGCCGACACCGTAACTCCAAGGTTTAGGGTGCTGGATTTTGGGAGCAGGATTTGGGATTTTGGTCCGGTTTGGACTTCGAAGGCTAAGGATCGCAGGGGCTAACAACTCGGCATCCACAACCCGCGGTTCTGGTCGGTGGGGCTCCAGGGTTCAACTTGCATCGTGTGAGGGTCGAGGTTTAGGGTGGTTTTGCGGCATCTTTCCCATTTTTGTTGGTGGACCAACGCAAACCCAAGTGCAAAAAGCCGGTTTGGAGAACCTTGGCTGAAAATCCTCAAGGTACGGTGGTTGAGGTTTGAGGGCTGTTCAGATCCATGCTTGTAAACCTTATAACGATCAGGGATGCTTCAGGCAGTTTCTTACCCCCCCCTCCCCCCCACCCCTGTGCAAACCGCGTAACACACCCTTTAGATAGCCATACAGCCGTCAAAAGAGCCACAAGAAAAAGTCGTGGAACCCCTGTATTCCCCGTCGCCATGTTCAGCTGCTTTGCTGTTTGGAGGATTCAATCCAACCCCTGTTGAGGTCACATCTGATACTGGGTCGCGGGGTAGACAGTTTTCAATGACATGATTTGACAAAATCCTCATCTATTCGTTCATGCATATACATGGATGGCGCTTAGTCTCCGCAGGTGTTGATTGCGATGTCCTCACCAGGTCCCAAATCCTGAAGCTTGAAAGGAAAAGAGCAGAGTGGGTGTTGGACACATCATGTCGTGTCAACGCATCTTCCCTCATGTCGTGTGCAGAGCTGAGGTCAAGTTCGTGAAATCCATCAAACTCCCAAGCTCCGTCCAAGGCGTATTGACACTCAGACTTCATATACCTTAACTGTTTCAATCCCAAGCCTCCAAATCGAGCAGCAAGTTCACATTATGAGTAAGGGGCCAAGAGCCCAGACACCTTGAGCATAACACGATTGCAAAGGTGCTGGAGTGCGGGCTGCCTTACGACCGCGAGGCTTGGAAGCTCCTTACCCAGAGGGTCCATATATAGTACAAATAATTACCTATACTATTTTGGGGGTTTCTTATTATAACTGTAGTATAATATACCCCAAAACCCTATTCTAATTATTGAGGCCCCTGTGTCAATAGGCATGGTCTTTTGGGACCCATTACCATAGTGGTAGTATATATGGACCCTCTGGGGTATGTGGGTGATATGGCTAGCTCAAGTCTCCCGAAACCTGGATGTCAAACAACAAGAAACCGGACGGATGTCGACAACGCGGGACTGAGAGGCTTCAGCAAGCTTCAGAGTATAGATCCGAGCCACTTACCTCAGCCTGCTGAATAGTCACGGTCATTTTGATCGCTGCCATGTGATGGGCGGTGGCGATGATGATGAAGATGAACATCATCATCGTCGTCGTCATCCTCGTCGTCATCGCCATTGTCATCACCATCGTCATCGTCATCATCATTGTCACGCTCCTCAGCATAACTTTCAGCATGTATTCCTGCCGTCACCCTCGCCTAATGAGCTTCTCCATCCTTGCCATCTCAAGGTTTCTCCCACCTGCAGCATCAATCGCACAATCTTCATCTTCACGTTGATCCTCCCTCCTCCTGACTATCACCACTGTCGCCTTGCATCATCACCCTATACCCTGAGCCCTAAACCCCTTTAATTGTCGGCTTCTCGAAGCTGAGTAGTCTAGGGGGAATACTCAATCAGGAACCCTAAACCCGAAAGTACCGAGCTTTATTTCTTGCCGAGGACCTGAAGGCATTGATAGCACTCATGACCAAGCATGTCAGTGTTGAGGGGTTTCGTGTTCGGGTTTAGGAAGTTCGGGGGTTCGGGAATTTTAGGGTGTACCTGGACCCCAAAAGCATGTACAATAATAGCCTCTTATAGGCATTGGGGCATTACTTTGCATACTTTTTTTGGGAGGGGGGGGGTGTTAGGTAGGTACTTTGTGCTTTGGGTTTCGGGTCGAGTCTAGTTGAGATACACGGAAGGTCTGAGCCATTAGGCTTTCATATGGGCTTCTATGGAAAGCAGAATCACGACAACCTCATTCTGCAATTCCTTTGTGATTGTACTCCCCGATACCTTATTCAATGCATTCAGGCCCCTATGTCACCCATGTGCCCTGCTTGGAGTCTTTGAACTTAAGAAACCTGACTCCTGCACCGCAGTTGGCCTGGTGCCGGGTAGAGCCGATCGTGCCGAATGCCGAGATCGATATTCGAGTGGCTGCCTTAGTGTTAGAAGGATCTGCGATTGCTTTCCGTTTCAGCGCTATTGCAGTTTTGGGTTTGCCTTTCCGAGTTGAAGGGTTTGTTCTTGAAGTAGCAGGGAGTCTCCAGTTTTCGATTTCTAGCACAGGAGCCTTGATGATTTCAGTATGGTTTCCGGGATATGGTAACTTGACGAATGTTCAGACCTCCCTATTGCCCCAATCTCAACGGCTTCCGAACCAAGGCAGAAGGTGCAATGATGGAAATGGCTACTGTTGCTATAAAGTCAGGGCCCTTGTGTGTGCCGCTTGCGGTGTATGCCTTGTTCTTTAACATACCGCAAATGGGTTCTAAATCATGTAGAACCGTTGCTATATGGTCCATGTCCGCGAATGCCGGCAAAGTGTTTTCAGAAGCCCAAGAGTGGGAATGCTATATGGAACGGCACCAACCGTAGCGGTTTCGTGGCATCCCTTGGCGAAGAGTGCTATCGCATCGGGTGTCTGGAAGTCTTGGGTTCTTTACACATGGGGGTTTCCGAAAATTAGGGGTACCTTTTTTTGGAGTCCTTATAATAAGGATCCTACTATTTAGGGTAATATATTAGGGTCCCCTATTTTCGGAAACTCACACATTCCTAGACCCTGCCCATCTTCACTCACTGCTATGCTATTTGGGAGTCTCGAGCCATGTCAGGTTCGCGAAATTTGTGACAATCCAGCACTATACTCGCAGTATGCCGCGGGGCCCTCAAATTCCAGCTTCCTGAGTGCTTTCGGTTTCAGAGACATAGGGTGTTGCGGGTTTGGGTTTAGGGTTTAGGGTTTAGGGTTTGGTTTGGACTTTGCTGCCGGGAGTATGATGGTTGTTGAATTGTAGTTCGGATCTGCTGCTCAGAGCTTAACATGCTGAAGATTCGTTGACCGGTTGACCTCCAATAGGCTCCAAACTATGTTCTTTTGCCGTCAAAGCCATCATGCTGAACAGGGGTTCACTAAACTCAAACCCCGAGATGAAAAACAAGCCTTAGGCCCATGTTCAGTTCGGAGTGGGCGGTGTTCGGGCTTCAGATTTGGGGCAAAGTGCAGCTTGCTAGGCTGAAGCCTAAAACTTGTGCCTTTGTTGTTTTTATGTTTGCTTACTTGTATACACTATATAACATACCCCCAACCCTGCTTTGATGATTCAGGCCCTCAGCCCTAAACCCTAAGTCAGGTCCCAAAGGCATCCCTGTCTGCCTCCCAGAGATGCCAAATGTCCACCTGTGGCCCCGATTACCGTCAACCTTGTGTTTGTATGGTTACAGCTTCAAGCTTAGGGTTTAGGGTGTTTTAGTCTACGATGTTTGGCGGACTTGAGAGCAATAGGCTGTTTGCACCTGAAGGTTGGAGAGGCTGCGCTTGTTCTTTGCCAGTCGTCTCAGAGCACTGCAGCACGTTGGTTTCTTTACGACAACAGCTTCCCATGTAGATGTAGCAACGTGCGGCCCTCTGTCTCACTCGGCAAAAATGTAGCTAGCTGTGCTAGTTGTGCCGCCGACCGGGCTAGACTAGACCCTGCGAGCCCTAAACCCAAGGCTTACTTAATCCGCAAACCCCAAGACCTAAATCCTAAACCCAAGCCCTCAGCCCTAAACCCTAAACCTAAACCCCTAACCACACACCACTAAACCAAAATCCTAAGCCCTAAATCATGAACCGCTGCGCTTCTCCGGGCCTTTTTGTCAGGTCTTGGAAACACAGAGCCCTCAGGACACCCAACGGGACTGGGGGCTTTGTTTCAGGATGGAGAATACAGGGTTCGGGGTTCAGGATCTAGGGTTTAGGGTGGAGAACACATGGTTTTGAAGCATGATTGATCGCATAGTCCTTGGCGGGATTCTCTAGATGCTTTTCTGCTTCCTATGCAACATAGCACAAAGCCCTGTGTCTACACATCGTCCAATGATTGAGGGTCTCTATATTAAGCTCAGGCTGTAATTATGCCTCCCTCACTCAGTGTCTTTCCCAGAGGGTCCTAGGTACTGTTATGGGGGATACTTCCCCAAATCATAATAGCAATTCCTAGTATAGAAACCTTACATTCTACCATATAGGTACTTATAGGAGCCCTTAAGGGAACCCTAAACCCTAAGCCCTTGATGGAACCTTTAGAGAAACCCTACATTCTACTATATCGGTACTTTGCACCCTCTATCTCTGGGTACAGCTCTTGGGGTTCGGGGCTTTAGGCCCTTATGATTATAGTAATCCTTAAGGCCCTTTATAAGAGCCCTTTAAAGGAACCCTAAACCTTAAACTATTCTGATTCTTTGATGCCCCAGCTCGGTACTCTTTAGCGTTTGGATTTCGACTTGTGGGTTTCGGGGGTGGTGCTAGGAGCTGTATAGTGAACCCCAGAAAGTTGGAACATGGCTTTAGGAGGATTGGTGCTAGGATCCCTTATACTTTACCTTAAGGGCATGAGGATAATGATGTTCCAACTTTCTGGCTTCTACTATAGTCATAGGGACCCTTAGGGGCTAGGGGGGAGGGTATGATAGGTATTAGGAGCCCCTGAGGGTCCCTATGACGTAGGGATGGGTGGGCTATATATAGCCGTGATCATTAGCATTGGGTTTTGGTATGTAGTATACTATAAATATAATAAGGAACCTCCAAAATAGTGGGCCTACAGTAGGTGATCCTGGAGTCTCCTGTTGGGGGAGATCGACTCAAGGAGCCCAACTTTCTGGCTGTGAAGGAAAGATTATAGGGGCCGGAAAAGCTAATGACGGTATTCGGGTTCCCTCTTGATTATAGCTATGTATCGTATAATATCACCCAGGATCCTTTTTGAAATTATTAAGGCCCGTATAGTGATATGGAGTATCACAGCAAGTACTTAAACCGCCATAGCCGGATTCGTGCTTTCAGCTTTAGTACCGCGAAATATTTCCGTGGTTTTGCACCATGTCCTCGATTCAGTTCTTGATTATTTAATCCCTAAGGGTCCAAAGGACCCAATAATTAGGTACTTAGGTTTCGGATGGTAGTTATATAGGTTACTGTCTTGGAGAGTATATGATAATTAAGGAACTTGGACCCTTAGGGAATCTGTTTGGTCTTGCATTCCGCGTCGTTGAATCATTCTCCCTAAACCCTAAACCCTAAACCCTAAACCGTCTGTATCGGGTCTGGGGTCAAGCCCCGAAAACCATGGCGGTGCGCTGCATCTGAAGACGGGCCACGCCGTGTCTGACTGGTCTGCAAGTGGGAGAGCACTGGGATATTTGCACTCGTCGAATGCGCTGGGGGTCGAGCAAAAGGACCCGAAGCTCGGGATGATCTGCAAGATGGAGGTCCTCAGCGAGCCGGTTACCTCACGAACCATCACACTGTTCTTGGTTTTACCTGAAGTTCCTAAACCCAAACTAAACCCGAAGCCCCCAACCCCCAAAACCCTGCAGTATTGGAACCCTTCTTCTTGATCCATTTAGTAACGCTGAAAGGAACCCGTAAAGGAACCCCCAAACAAGAACCCTAAACCATAAATTAAACCCTAAACGCTCAACGCCGAACCCTAAATGCCAAACCCTTAACTTTGCCTTTTGCCCTAAACTCTAAGCCCTAAACCTCAACCCTAAACCCTAAAAGCCCCTAAACCCTAAAACCCTAAGACCCTAAACCCTAAACCCTAAAACCCTAAACCCTAAAACCCTAAACCCTAAACCCCAAACCCCAAACCCCAAACCGAGAGTTCCGACCCGAGAGGCTCCCGCCACGGTGGCCGTCGGCACGGTTTTGTTCGGACCTGGAGTCGAAGGGAACACGTCCCTTGGGTCCAGATTTTAGGTTTTTTTTGTTTTTTTTTTTTTTTTTTGGGGGGGGGGNAGGGTTGAGGGTTTAGGGTTTGGGGCTTAGGATTAGGGTTTGGGGTTTAGGGTTTGGGGTTTAGGGTTTGGGGTTTAGGGTTTAGGATTTAGGGTTTGGGGTTTAGGGTTTAGGATTTAGGGTTTGGGGTTTAGGGTTTGGGGTTTCGGGTTTGGGGTTTAGGGTTTAGGGTTTTTTACTGGGACGTAGGGTTTTGGGGCTTAAATTTCACTGCGACTTTGGGTTTTGAGGTTTTGGTCTCGGATTTGGAGTTTAGGTTTAACTGTGGCTAAGGGTTTAGGTTTTGGGGTTTAGGGTTTAGGGTAGCGCGTCCCTGGTCCCTTGCCCAGATTTCGGGGTTTAGGGTTTAGGGTAATACGTCCCTTGCCCAGACTTTGGGGTTCAGGTTTAGCTGTGGCTTAGGGTTTAGGATCTAGGGTTCATGCTTCGGGATTGCCCATGGCACTTTGGGGCTTTTGGGGGGTCTCATTTGGATTCCCCAAGGGTCCAAGTACCCAATAGTCATATACTCTCCAAACTCCTAACCTACATAGCTACTATCCCAAAACCGAGTACCTAATTTTTTGGGTCCTTTTGGACCCTTGAGGATTGAGGGTCTTAGGCTTACAGTAGAAGCCAAAAAGTTGGAAACCCCATAGCCTCAATCCTTAAGAGTAATGTAAAGGGAATCCCAGCACCATTTGGCCTTAGTCCGGTTTCCAACTTTATGCTAAACCCTAAACCCTAAACCGTATTGTAGGGTCTTGTTGGGATGTAGCGTTTGACCGAGGCTGAGGGACTAGGATTTAGGAAATACCAGGACCCCCGATAAAGGCCCTTTGATAGAGCCCTTGTGGCCCTGAGTAGTGGGTATTTGGGGTATATTGGAGGGTAGTTGGGGGGTCTAGGTAGGGAGCAGGATTGGGATTTGTAAGGTGTTTGAGAGTGCGCCGCGGTGAGGATTCGTGATGTATTCGTAGGTAGGCGCCCTTGCCAAAGTTTTCGGGTCTTTGGGGTTCTGGATTTTGGGTTTGGGTTTCTGGGCCTCGAGCGGTTTTCGAGTTGAGGGTTTTTGGGGACTTTAGGGCTTTTTAGAGTTTCCAGGGCTTGATTGGGGCTTACATGGTATTGGGTTTCCGGTTTAGGGTTTAGGGGGTGTGGAGTGCAGAGTTCGGGGTTTAGGGTCTAGGGGCTTTTTTGGGTGGAGGGTTCGCTTATAGGGTTTGTCAGGGTTGAAGGCCCTGGGGATTAAGGCTTCACGGTGTAACATTTGCCTAACCACCACATCTCCTGCTCCAACATGATTTCATTTCCGGGGCTGACAACGGACATGTGCAACCGCAAGTATGCAGGTCCACCCCAAAGCTTTCAATCATCTTGGTAGCTGAGTATGTAACCTTTAGCCTAGTTTATATAATCCTACCATAATTGAAAAGGTCAGCCTTGTTTGTTTGGGCTGGGGTACTCAGCTCCTAAGTCATTGCGGGCCCGCGGGGATAAACTGTAAACTCGAAAGCTCAGCCCAGCTCCCTAAAATCCCGAAAACCCACAATTCCACGCCTCGAAACTCGAGCCATCCAAAACCCTCGACCCGAATACACAAATCAAGCCCTATTAAATCTAAAGCTTATAACGCCTAGATCGAAAAGCTTTCAAACCTGAACCCTAAACCCCAAGCCCTAAGCGCCTTACATCTCCAATCCCTAACCCCGAAAGCGTAACGCCCAAGGTTGAGCCTCCAGTTCGACGGCTGCAACGCTGGGGCCTTGAGGAGTCCCTAAACCCTAAACCCTAAACCGTACTAAAGCTTTTCGGGTCTGGGAACAATAAGGGCTCAAGGGCTGAAAGTCGTACCAGGACCCTCCTTGTACCCTCAAATAGGGGTATATGGTCCCTAATAGTGGGTATTTAGTGTCTAAAAGAGGGTAGAAGGAGGGTCTAGGTACTAGTGTGCCCTCAGAGTCCGAATAACAATCTTCTAAGATATATCGCCCCTCCTCCCCCCGCAAACCAAGATTGGTAAATCCTTCTTTCTGTACCCCTATACGGGGGTTTCCGAAAATTAGGGGTACCTTATTTTGGGGCCCTTATAACAAGGATCCTACTATGTAGGGTACTATACTAGGGGCCCCAATTTTCGGAAACTCCCATCTAATCTGCTTCATGGTATGACGGTATACCCCAAACCTCGAGGCTCAAATTTGATGATACTATACAAATGTAGGAACCTGATTAAGAAACTCGTGGCCTGAAACCCCAAAATAGTAGGATTCATATAAGAAACCCTAATAAGGGCCCAAGGTTTCTTAATCAGGTTCCTACATTATGCCATGCCCCAAGGCTCTTTCCTAACCATTCTAGGCCCCGAAGTCAGGGCGTAGGGTGTTAGGGTGTTAGGGTTTACCTTGACCCACCAGAACCTACTTTTTTGTAGGGCCCCTATAAATTCCTTAATATAGGATTTATAATAGGAACCTACAAAAAAGTAGGTTTTGGTAGGTTAAGGTAGGTCTAAGACACTGATGCCTGCGGGCTGTAGGGATCGACGGCTTTAAGGGGGCCTCGAGGTTCAATTTGATGGCGTTGGGTTTATAGTAGTGGTTTGTTGCGCACAAAGTTTCGACCCAGTGAGTTTCAAGCCGAGCGCCCGTGATTCTCCAGTATTACGTGCAAGTTTATCGCGGTCACGTATTGATTACACTGTAACTATAACATACCCCAGACTGTAATTTAATTGACAAGGCTCCCTAATGTGCCTCCGGCTTAGGTTCATCGCACCCGAACGCTCAACAGCCCCTTGAGTGCGAGAGCAGAGGTAAAGCCTAAGCCGTAAACCCTTGTCTCTAAGATTTCAGGCTCTTGGAGGCTAATATAGGGGCCTTGATAATTAGAACAGGGTTTTGGGGGATATTATACTCCTATTTCAGTGCCCCCAAAGTAGCATTGGTAATTACTTTCCATGGGACGAGATGCGAGGTCAGGATTCCGGTGATTGCAGGGCTGAAGCGGTTTCAACTAGTTTCCGTTTAGCAGGGTTTAGGGTTTAGGCGGTTTAGGGTTTAGGGGTCTAGGGTTTTAAGGTTTACGGGTTTAAGGTTTGTGGGTTTAGGGGTTTAGGGTTTAGGGGTTTAATTTAGGGTTTAGGGGTTTAGGGGTTTAGCGTACCAATGTTGCAGCTAAGAGACAGTCAGAAAGTGCATGTTTCCCCAGCTTGGCATCCTAGGTCCTAGGAGTTTCCGAAGATTAGGGGTACCTTTAAAGGGATCCTTCAAGGGTTCCTTCAAGATCCCAAGGGATCTATGAGGGTTCTATAAAGGGTTTAGGGTTTAGAGTTTCCGAAAATTAGGGGTACCCTATTTTGGGGTCCATATAATAGGGATCCTACTATTTAGGGTGCTATATTACGGTCCCCTATTTTCGGAAACTCCGTCCTCTTGATGGACGATTTCGTGAGTTTGCTTTCAACTGTCTGAAGTCCATGGTGTAGAGTCAACTCTAAGCCGCCTTGGGTTCGGAGTCTATGGTGGGCCCGAACACGCCAAGGATCCCCATATAGTCCCCTATATATACCTTTTATATATATATATATAATATACAGCGAGAGAGACATTTATTTAGATATTTAGCTACTTACATACATGCACATTTTTGTTTGTGTGTTTATATATTACTTACATACACGGATACCAACATGTACCCCAAACTCCCTTTCTTATCAGAGACATGGGGCTCCAGTCCCGCCTGCACTGCCGAAGTCACAAGGTTGGAGACTGCCTCGATGCCGTTCCTCAGATGATCGTTGCGCAAAAGGCCATAAGTTGCTTGGACACCCTACCCTAAACTCTAGACACCTTTACCCCTAACCCCTAAACCCCGAAACCCCAACCCCGAACCTTTCAACCCCAAATCTAAAATTTCAAGAACTGCAGGTTCAGGGTTGCACTTGTCCTATTCCTTAAAACGGATGTTTGCGGATTACTGTTCTGATTCTGGGGATTGAACCAAGTCTGTTTTTTTTGTTGGGTCCAAGGGTGTTGGGGAATAAAGACACTTCGGAATAATGCAGACAATTTATGAAATAATTATTCGCTTGGGTAGTCAGTAGTTGTCCCCTATTGTCCATGTTTACTCCCCCAAAAGCCCTTATGCTTAAAACGATCATATTCACGACTCACGGGTTTCGGTTTTCAAACAACACATGATATACGCCAAAGGCCTATTCTAATCACCGACGCCCGTATGCTCACCCTGTAGCACCCTAAAAATTCATAAAACCTTTCTGCAACCCCATTCCCTAGGGGTCCAAAGGACCCAATAATTATAGGTACTCGGTTTTAGGATAATAGTTATGTAGGTTACTATTTGGGAGAGTATATGATAATTTGGTACATGGACCCTCAGGGATTCTAGTTATGAAGGCGCCTGTTAGGACTCCCGAAGCTCCCAATGCAAAACCCCCAAGAGCCTGTACTACGGCTGATGGACAAAATCCTGCATGACCCTAAGGACCCTAAACTATGGGAATTATGGTATATTCCTTATTATGGGTCATGCAGGATTTTGTAAATCAGCCGTATCCCTGAGCAAAATCCCATGGGAACCATACAAAACTTTACGAAACTCTTTAAGAGTTCATTAACCCTAAACCCTAGCACCTTTATAACCCTAAACCCCTAACACCTCAACACCCTAACACCCTAAACCCTAACACCCTAACACCCTATATGACACCTTTATAACTTCCAAAAAACAGGGAGAGCTGACCTGGACTCTGATCACGCAGCAGGACTTCGATCTGGGCCGCTTGTACCGCCTTATGGGAGTCCGAGTTTTGGTTTACGGGCTTAGGGCTTATAAGGGACTCAGGGGTTTAGGGGTTCCGGATTTATGGTTCTATGAGAGGTCTATGGTATAGAATAAGCAAGTAAATGCTTGGCTTCATTTGTGCAGCAAGTTCTGCCTGATAGCTGTCTTTCGGCTTTTTTATTGCCCCACCCCTAGGCTCCATAGTAGTTCCTTTTTTGGGGTTACCTTATCGGATTCTATATGTGAACCCCAAAAAGGAACTACTATGGAGCCTCTAGGCAGAGCTATCAAACCCAAGGCAAGACGTACACCTTAGCCGTACCCCAAACCTAAACTCGAAAGGTGGAAAGGTCCCAGAGAGCCCAATACCCCTTAATTAAGGAATATGGCTTAAATCAATTTTATGAAGCCCTATATAATTTAAGCCATATTCCTTAATTAAGGGGTATTGGACTCTCTGGGGTGTTCATAAAACCTTTGATAAGCATCGGCACTGCCCCTACATTTCGTCCAGAACATAGACTTTGACAGCTATGTCGGAGTGTAGGGGTGTAGGTTATGCAGAAGGAGCGCAGTGGTTGCTGCTCATTTGGAGAAAGTTAGGCTACACAGGCATGACCCTGTCTCAGACATGCCGAGCTGATGTAAGTAAGCAATCGGGTTCAGGTTGTGGGGTGTGGGCTTCGCAGGTAAGTTGAGGCCGTAAGAACCTCGGACTTAAAACCAAGCGACATACCGGAACCTAGATCTTCGGCGCTTCAGGCGCTAGAAGCCCCGAGAGTTATAAAGCCCACATCCTAAACCCCCTAGGCCCGCCCAACAAGAGCCTCCGCACGCAGAGCAACGAAGACGAGGGTCAACGACCTCGAGACGCAGGTGCAGAAGTTGGTGCAGAGCCAGGCCATGGTATTGCACCGCCAGGGCCAGCTGCAGGCCAGCCTGGACCGGATAAAGACGTGCCGATTGGTTTTGGCAAACGTGTTCAGCTGTTGAAGGAAAAGATAAGCGAGCATGTGGGAGAATGCTTGGAGAGCGAACAAATCATGGACGAGGACGTCACAAATGCTGAACGGGACGTCAGAATGAAAAGTCACACAGAGGGGGCAACGCCGTCTGTACTACTGCTTCAGTCTCCTCGAGCAGAGGTTGTCATCTCAGGACCAGCGGAGAGATCGTCCCACCGGTACATGCGTGAGAATGACTGTCACCGCCGTCGGCCGCCAGATGGGCGCGGCCACAGCCGATCAATTTCAGGCGTTCTTTCCAGTATCCTTTCCGGCATCAGTGGCGCAAAGACTTCAGCTTGTCATCCCGCGGAAGTGGCAATCCACACTTCACATGCCGGAGGTGCAATCAACCATCCTTGATGCAAGTGACTTTCACCCCAACCCCCGAAACCCTGAACACCAAACCCGAAACTAAACCCTAAACCCCAAACCCTAACCCGTAAACCCTAACTCCTCGGACTCTGAAATCCTGGCTCAGTCGACCCGGGCCCATATGAGCCGCACGATCCTGTCGCCGGCGTCTGGGCCCTGGACTCTGGGGTTTAGGGTTTAGGGGTTAGGGGTTAGGGTTTAGGGTTTAGGGTTTAGGGTTTAGGGTTTAGGGGTTTAGGGGTTTAGGGGTTTAGGGGGTTTAGGGGGTTTAGCGGTTTACAGTAGGAGCCAAAAAGTTGGAAACCCCATAGCCTCAATCCTTAAAGAGTAATGTGTAGGGAATCCCAGCACTATTTGGCCTTCATCCGGTTTCCAACTTTATGGGGTTCACTGTAGGGGGTTCGGGGTTTCGAGGTCTTTGGGGTTTCGCGGTTTCCAGGGGTTTGTTTTGGGGGGTGTAGGGATGTTCAGGGATGTTTAGGGTTTAGGTGTAAAGGTTTAGGGTGAGGGTTTATTGAGGTTCAGGGTACATGGACTCTGCGTGCTGGACGGGTGATGGACAGGTATACATGTACGGATACATATCCATACACAGTACATACAGACAGTGGAATGAAGCAGTACTTGAAGGGGCAGGGAACTTAGTAAGTTGGTTATTAGGGTTTAGGGTTTAGGGTTTAAGTTATAAGTAGGGATATGATTAGGGTAACTCCATTTAGGGCACTTATAACTCTACTTATAACCTATACTTACTAAGTCCCCTGCCCCTTCAAGTAGACCCTAAACCCTAAACCTGATAGATCCCATTGAGGAAGCCTATACATCCCTTTAAGGAGCCCTTTAGGAACCCTTACTAAGTCCCCTGCCCCTTCAAGTAGACCCTAAACCCTAAACCCCATAGATCCCTTTGAGGAAGCCTGTACATCCCTTTAAGGAGCCCTTTAGGAACCCTTACTAAGTCCCCTGCCCCTTCAAGTACTCTTGTCTCTACAGCCAGAGGGTCCATCTACACTACCATTATGGAATTAGGCCCCCCAAAACCATAATAGGGATGGTCTTTCGGTACCTAATTCCATAATGGCAGTGTATATGGACCCTCTGGGTACAGCTCGTGAGCCGACCCACAAGCCGCCGACATTGAATCCCACGAGGTTTCGCTGATATGCCCCGGGACTCCAATATCCCTTAATTAAGGAATATACCTGAAATTATGGTAGGATCCCTGATATGATAATTAAGGAATATACCTGAAATTATGGTAGGATCCCTAATATGATTTAAGGAATATTCCCTAGTTAGGGGATATTGGAGTCTCTGGGTACCTGCAATGGTGAAGACCACACACGACTGCAGTGAAATCGTTGACCAACAAAACCCGAAGCTTCCTGAAAAAAGCGGGGATGATGTTCCCATTGTTAAGCCTACCTTAGGTTAGTAGGGAATGGAGGAATGGGGTATAATTATAACTACTATTACTACCATTCTTCCATTCCCTACTAACCAAAGGTAGTAAGAGGTACACCGGTGCCGCGCTGGAGGTAGTTCGGGGTCAAGGTGGGGGAGCTTGAGATTAAATGCCTCAGGGTATTCAGGGATCTTCGAAACAAGGTGTGTAGAGCGTTGGCTTCAGGTTTTGGGGGGTTTGAGTAGCAAGTAAAGCGGTCTGAACAGTCATCATATGCCAGTCTCCCCTCATGGCCTCTCTAGTCCTCTCTACCCAAGTATACTCAGAGCCTCCAATAAGTCTGTAGTCCTCTATAGACAAAAAAACTACACATTTGCTCACCCCGACACGCGGTTAGAACTATTGCAAGAGGGCCTGCATTACTCTTAGACCCTAAACCCTAAACCCTTATAGTACCCTTATCGGACCCTAAACCCTGTATTACACTTAGACCTGGCTGGACCTTGAGCGCCCCTGGTCAGGTGATCAAGGCCTATCAGCTACAGCCCGACACGCATCCTGGCCAAGGGTTTCAGGGTTTAGGGTTTAGGGGGTTCGGGGTTTTTGGGTTTAGGGTTTAGGGGGTTCGGGTTTAGGGTTTTCGGGTTTAGGATTTCGGTTTTTGGGGTTTAGGTTTTAGGGGCTTTGGGGTTTAGGGTTTGGGTTTAGGGTTGGGAGGGCATCGTGCGGATCTTCTTGGGAGGGAGTCGTGTGGAAGTTCTGGGAGCATGTTGAAGGTATTTCCGACATTGGCCTCGGGTTTTCTATGGCAGCTCTTCAGAATTTTGTGTTTGGGGTGCCGAGTTGAGTTACGTGGAGAGCAATCGGGTTCGAGGGTACCGGTACTGAAACAAGGTGGGTCAGCTCGTTGTCGATACGGGTTTTCTATCGGAGGTCTAATTCCGGAAGACGCGGTTGGTTGTTGATGGCTCGTGTAAGCGATGGTTGACAGACATACTACTGGTAGAAGACACCCAAACAATTGTCGTTGCATGGTCCATTCTGCGCCACATGCCGATACTCCGTCGCACTGGATCCAATGTTGTGGCCGTCCGAGCCTTGCGTGCTGCGAGACATCGGAACCACGTAGGGCCTCCGAATGCCTGCACTCTCGACAAGCCGTATTAAGAAATCAGGATGGTCCCAGTTTCTGGTCACACCGTGCCAGGCCAGCAAAAACTAAAACTGAGAGAAAAGGACACTTCATTGTAAGAAGCCTTCCAAACACAAAATGCGCGAAGCCCTTGGAAGACCCTTGTAGAAATCGACCTGGGCGGTCCCACAAAGCCCTTCAAACCAACCTGTTGTAAACATCTGACTCGCGAACCCTAAACCCCTAAACCCCAAACCCGCACCCCAAAACCCCTAAACCCCTGAACCGCTAAACCCCTAGACCCCTGAATCCCTAAACCCCTGAACCCCTAAACATCTACACCCTAAGCCCTAAACCTCCGAATCCCTGAAACCCTAAACCCAGGCTCTACTTCACGAGAGTTCGGCTCGACTGCCTCGACCTGAGATCCTTCAAAGTAAGATTCGTCGAATGGGTTTAAGATAATATAGGGCTTCTTGGGTTTAGGGTTTAGGGTTGAGGGCTTAGTAGGCTTAGGGGTTTAGGGCTTAGTAGGGTTTTGGGTTTGGGGATAGCAGAGAGCTGCAAAACAAGGGGACCACCCCAGTTCCAAGGCACAACGGAGAGCCAAATCTTGAAACGGAAGAGGGTGTTTAGGGTTTAGGGTGCAGCACCTGCAAATGCCTGTGAGATTCTCAGAGGGGACGGAGATCATCTGGGAGTTTCCGAAAATTCGGGGTACCTAATTTTGGGGTCGTTATAATCAGTGTCCTACGATTTAGAGTACTAATTATATTATTAGGGTCCCCTATTTTCGCCATCTGGTTGAGGAGCTGAGAAGTGGTGAAACTCCTTGGCCCGACACCCTACTCGTCTGCTCCTGAGCCACCGGAGGAGCTTTTGCCAGATCCGCAAGGCAATACGGTTGATGATATGAAATCCTGCATTACGCATACTAACCAGGAATATACCAGAATTCCCATAGTCTTAGTCTAGGGTCATTAAGGTAATGCAGGATTGATCTCATCAACCCTATCTCGCAACACGACTGGAATCGGTTCTTTGTGGCTAAGATCCACATGAAGAGGCTTGTGGAGCTACTCAAAAGCAGTAGCAGTCATGCAGACCAGCAGATAGTGCGACTGTCATTCAGGATGCAAGACCAAGACAGGCACGGATCCATGCAAGATATTGGCTTTAGAGTGTTAGGATTTTAGGGTCTATGGTTTCAGGATTTGGATGTAGAGTTTAGGGTTTATGTTTTCGTGGCCTTCTGAAGGGATTATTCTAATAACCCTTCCATGGGGGCGCGTATGTGGGTTTCTAAAAGGAGTTCGAGGGCTCTTTATAGGGGCTTTGAGGGTGCGTAAAGGTCACACCAGTTGTCTTTCTTTCGGGGATCCCTCATTGGAACCCTTATGCTTAAGAAGCTGCTGGCCATTGCAGTTGGTTCAAGTTTTCAGGTGCTCGACGTGCCTGTGCTTGTTGCTTGCTGACCAACTTGGACAGGACAAAAATGTGCACAAACCCTAAGCCCTGAACCCTAAACCCTGAACCCTGAATCCTAAATCCTGAACCCTATAAACCCTAAGCCCGAATCCGAATCCACCCTGAGCCCTGTGAATCGGAGACCCGAATTGCGAACAAAGAAGCACCAACTTCCTCACCTGCCTTCGCAACGAGGTGAGTATAGAGGTTTAGGGTTTACCTACCGGCTCCATTGTAGTATTGTAGTTCCTTTTTTGGGGCTCTTTTTTTAGAATCCTATAAGGTAGTCCCAAAAAGGAACTACTATGGAGCCTATGGGTAGGGACCCGCCGTCCCTTCAACCCTACAGCTCTCAAGCCCTCCGAAAGCTGCAAGGCAGCAGCAGTCACTAGATGCTCACCCCGAAGCCCCGGAGACCCCGAAACACCCAAACCCTCTAACGCCGAAGCCTTAAAACCCTACCCCATGTATCAGCCCAAAGCCCCAACCCCACCCCTTCCCATACTACAGTTGCTTCTTACATGGTTGCAGTTCTGTTAAAAATATTGTAAAACGCCTTAAACTCTGACCCCACCATACCGTACCTGGGCCCTAAATACCACTATTTGGGACCATGTACCCCTGTTTGAGGGTACAAGGAGGGTCCTGGCACACTAAGCTCGAGACCTCCCCAGGCCCTACTACTGTGATTCCTGATTATCCTACTATGAAGGTTCCTTATTATATTACATTAAATTTCTATGGTTCCTTATTGATGATGGTTCCTGCTATACTATACTACTATGGTTTCTGATTCCTTATTCTAGTACACTATGATGGTTCCTTATTCCATTATCATTATACAACCATAAACCCTATTATAGACCTTAAACCCTAAACTACATCCCCTAAACTCTACAAGCCCTAAACCCTAAAGTATATCTAAACCCTAAACCCTATACCGATAGCCTCCCAAACACTTCCCAGGCCCCAGCGGCCAGCACATGGCCGGCCCCTTCAAGGAGGCGGAGGTTCCCTTCCCAACGATGCCAGGCGAGGCAAAACGCAATAAAGTGGGGGG